>JAKCPI010030436.1:0-139594 GCA_023213315.1 Euborellia annulipes
AACAATTCCAAGTTGTTTATGTGAATCACACTCACTTACAAATACACTGACGAATTTTCAAGAAGAAAGGGAGGGTAGGAGGGGACAGGACCATCAGCATCTCTCCGGGGCGGTACTCTGTCTCAGGGTCAAAGGGATGGGGTGGGGATCTTCGGGAACATCTCAGGCAGGGCAGGATTTCGGAAGACTATAAAACCTCCCGGGCACAGTTGTGTTGTCAGTGAGCAGACAGTGTGCAAAGCACAGGTCCTCACGCCCTCCGCCCCCACATGTTCTCCCAAAGTTTATTCCCTTTGGTAAGTCTTTCTCCTTTGTTTAATCTGGCATATATCAGAAATTAGGCAAAACGCAGTGGCTGGGAGGCCTACCGGGATACCGGGAATATCCCCCGTGAGCCCTCATATATTTAAGGTTTTAAATTACTAATCTACTTTTTTTTCCTTAACAATAAGAGGATAAAGGAGCAAGCAGCCAGGTAGTAAATCTCCACGAAATGTTACCTGGCAACAATTTTACAATTGTTTGATAATTCTTCAGCAATTGTAAAATTGTTTGATAATTATTCAGCACTTATACCGGCCATTTTAGAATGATGTTGAAGTAATTTATCCAAAATTTCATTAGCGTTGCCAGGGCTGGACTGGAAACACATTTAGACCCGGGAAATATGGTAACGTAGGCCTACAATATTAAATTTAAGGAAAAAAAAAGTAGATTAGTAATTTACGAGTGTTTAGGGTGGTCCTTATTTATAGAGGTTAAATTTAAAAAATAATGTCTGCAAAATTTGAACTCATTTGTAAAACAAGAACACGTGTTCTATCGTCTTTGAACTTTGACAACGGTTCTTAGAACTAAGCATTCCCTATTGTTTTCGCCCACGACTAATTACTAAATTAATTTCACATTCGAATAAAAATAAAAATGTATATTTAGAATTTAGTAAATGTATATTTAGGATTTTTATTGCTCAAAATTACCTTAAATAGTACATAATAAAATTATAGAACTAAATAAGAAAAAATCTGGTGTGACTGGCGCACAGCACGCGACTTTCTCTTACCTTCGGTAATCGAAAGTTGTGTTCTCTGCTTGTCACACCAGATTTTTTGTGTCGACATATATTTAGTTTCCGACAGTAGGGGAACATTAGAATTCAAGATGTAAAATTTATAAGTGTGGGAAAATATTTATATTTTGTTACCATGGCAACCATTTCTCCTATCTTCCCTATGAAATACAAGAGTAAAGTGGTCTTCAGAAGATTTCAATTGCAAAATGAGAATATACATTTTAAAGAGAATCTAAAAATTAATTGATTTTTGAATTCTAAAAAAAAATCGTTGGAGCAAATTTTGAGAAAATCGAAAAAAACCGAAAAAGTCATCAGTAAAGTACTAGTACTCTTTGGCCGATTTTGATTAAAAGCTTATTTTTCCGGTCCCGGGGGGTGTTTAACTTAAATATAAAATTTCAACCTCGTAGCTCAATTCCTTCATGCTTAAAATTGAACACACACCCACCCCACCCACCCACACACCCACACACCCACCCACCCACAGACAGACCATGTCGCGAAACCACTTTTTTGAATTCAGGGGACCTCAAAACGTGAAGATCCATCAAAATCTCGACATCGAATTTTTGACATGAAACCAATACTTTCTCTCTATATATATATATTACATATATACATAGGTAAGAGAAAGTAAAAAATCTGGTGTGGCTGGTCGCATAGCACACAATTTTCTCTTACCTTCGGTAATCGAAAGTTATGTACTCTGCTTGTCACACCAGATTTTTTGTGTCGACATGTATTTAGTTTCCGACAGTACGGTACATTCGATTTTCAAGATGTAAAATTTATAAGTATGGCAAAATATTTATATTTTGTTACCATTTCTCCTATCTTTTCTATGGAGTACAAGAGTAAAGTGGTCTTCAGAAAATTTCAATGACAAAATAAGAATATACATTTTATAGAGAATCTAAAAAATATTTGATTTTTGAATTTAAAAAAAAAAATCGTTGGAGCGAATTTTGAGAAAATTGAAAAAAACTGAAAAAGTGCATCAGTAAAGTACTAGTACTCTTTGGTCGATTTTGTTCAAAAGCTTCGTGTCACGTCCCATGGAGGTGCCTAACTTAAATATAAAATTTCAACCTACTAGCTCTTTCCGTTCTTGAGATATTTTGTTCACAGACACACACACACACACACACACACAGACAGACCATGTCGCGAAAACCACTTTTTTGGATTCAGGGGACCTCAAAACGTGTATATCCATCAAAATCTCGACATCGAATTTTTGACATGAATCCAATACATTCTCTCTCTATATAAGTAAAAATAGATTTTTTAATAACTTAATTTTTCCCCCCTTTTAATTATTGTTAAAATATTTGAATTTTAAAAGGTCATTGCTCTTCATGGGGCCATAGCACATTGGAAGAGTACCCGCCTTGTGCTAGGGGTTTAACTAATATCCCCCCGTGGGCTAATTAGGATAGATTAAAAACATGCGCCTTAGATTCTTATTCTAAATAGAGATAAATTAAATTGTTTCATCTGTCAAAGTTCCTCAGCATAAATCTGTTCATTAAGAGAAAGTAAAAAGAAAATTTTAAAATTTTGTCTTTTTTATTTAAATGTTGTTTTTCGTAAATTGTTACTGTTTCTTTTCAATAGATATGTAACAATTATTATCTCTAAATTTAAAGAATTTCGGTAAAAAAAAATCATTCTTAAAAATATTGGCGATCTAACTCCTAAACTGACTTGACTATACAATTGATTCTTGTGAAATCCTGTTTTTAATTATACGTAGAAAAAAATTGAAATTAATCCGGCCTCTTTCATTTATCTCTTTTTATTGAAATCCTATACAAATGCAAATGATTTTTTAAAAAATATACCGGTATTAAGAGCACATTGTTGACCTAACTTAACGAGGTATAAAAGTTTTTTCCACCTATTTTGTTTTGATGGTGGTCCCCAGTTATAAATAGAGATTTAATTACTCAGAGTAACCACAACGTGTCAAGTCTGATACTAATGACTGAAGAGAGCTAGATGTTCATTGCACCAGGCCACCAGACCCTCGACCTGCACCAAGAAAACTCACTTCCCCTTATATGCAGTTAGTCTTGCAAGTCACTAACTAGTAACTAAAACGTGAAAAACTTTAAAGAAAAATTTTTCACTTGTGTGCCGCTTGTTAAACCATTGAATAACACTCACATCTTTGTTAGATATATACGTACGTTTTGAGTTCAGAAAAGAGGGTTCTGCAAAATGGTTTGTAGTGTGTGTGTGTTAAGAAAATATAAGTTAAATATTGTTCAATGTTTATCATTAGTCTCAAACTTGACCACTTGCATTTCATAAGTAAACAAGTAAAAAAGTCAATTCATTCAAAATTTCCATAGGCTCTGTGCGTTTTAAATGTTGACTGCTTGAAATAAACTATCGTTATTTTCCAAGATTTTAATCTCTTCGTTGGATTTTTTATACACAATAGAGAATCCTAAATAAATACAAAATTTCATAAGAATTGGACATATGTATGAAAAGTGTAAAAAGTTCCAAAGAGACTTTTAAATCGAAATTAAGATGCAAATCCCCATTGGGATTTAATATTGGCTCTATTGAAGGAAGAATCGGAAAATGAATTTGAATAATCTGAAATACTACATCAGTAAAGTGTACTTCAAATAATTTTCATGAAAAATTTTACTGATAGGCCTATACTTTTTAAAGAGCATCTAAAAAATAGTTTTTTTTTATTTTTAAATTTATTTAAGGTCTTTTCGGCAACGGAGGCCATTTAGACAACAGCTTTTGGTAAACATCGGACCATTAGGGGGCGCTCTAGAGGGGGGGGGGGATATTTTTTTTCTTACATAACCTATAATTTTTTTTTTTTATATATTCGGAAACTAGATTTTCTTCCGAGTAAGTAAAGTGCATCTTTATTGTTTTTAAGTCCCATTCATTTCTAATTAACAATGGACAAAATTCACTCACTTGAAATAAGACTGACATTTTTTCCATCCCATTTATGCCAGTCTTCATCCCACCCCCCCCCCCTTTCTCTCGCCAAGTGCAGGTCGTGCAAGGTTTTTTTCTTCTCTGGGACATGTTTCTTTAAATTTTTCTCACCCATAGGGATGAAGCCAAGACGGAAGTTATTATTTTAAAAATTTTTAAAATAACTAAAGGTGTATTATTATTACTACCACCCTCGCGGTTTGAAAATATCTCTTGATACGTGCTTAGTGTAATAATACCTTAATTTAATTAATGAAACAAACATGAAGTTTTTTTTTTATATACCTAAATATAAAACTGGAATTATTTTTTTCTATCTCAAGGTCTCTCTCTTCCTGACTCTTGATTGACTCCATAATAATGTAATTAAAGACGAGCGAACAGAACATTCATTACCATTTGACCAGACTCTAGTTTTTCTCAGTAAATTGTTAACTCAGGGCCGAAGAAGAGTTTCCTTTTTTCTCTCTTTCTCTTTCTAAATATAAATTAAATAAATTACCAAAAAATAATTTAATGCTTTGGTAGTATTTTTTTTTAATGAAAAAATACAATCTTCCTTAATATTCAAGTAAAAATTACTATCATTAAAGATTCTTTTTTTTATAAGAACAATAAATAATTTCATGTGTTCGTATAAAAAAATTAATCTACATACAAGTATAATTATTAGAACTACTAGTTGAAAACTATTTTAATATATTAAACTAGAAAAGTTATTATACTAATTACTAGTCGCAATATCTGCTTGTGGTGGGCTTTGCGCCTAGCTAAAAGGCACCTTAAGTTATTTAAAAGGCAGCCGTTCAGTCAATGAGTTAAAATAGTTACAAAAATAATAAATATACATATACAAAATGTAGTGTATTATCAAAAAAGAGCTTGCCCACGGGGCGTGGTGTAGAGGTTAGCGTGCTAACCTCATATACCAAACGTCGCGGGTTCGGACCCCAGGCAGTCCGATGATTTTATTTAAGCCATCTGGATACCAGATGGCTTAAATAAAAATGCCTGGACCCTAATATATATACGAAACGAAGTATGCTGGGTCAACAGTATTAAGGTTATGGAGAAAGAAAAAACCAGCGAATGCTTTCCACGTTAAAATAATTTATTCGCAGATATTTCGGTAAGCCTAACGCAAACCATCCTCAGTGCTTCAAATTATATGATTGTGGAGCGTTTAATAAACTCATAAAATGCTTGAGAAGCCATTCTATATATGGAGGGGACAAAATCGTATGAAGCAAGTCACTGAGAGAAAAATAGCATCTATATACATAAGACACAATCGAATTTTTGTATGCTTTAAGATAATTTCTCACAGTGACCCACCAGGCGCGTGTACTTTCTAATAATCTAGTATTATTTCTAGTATTAGAAAGTACACGCGCCTGGTGGGTCACTGTGAGAAATTATCTTAAAGCATACAAAAATTCGATTGTGTCTTATGTATATAGATGCTATTTTTCTCTCAGTGACTTGCTTCATACGATTTTGTCCCCTCCATATATAGAATGGCTTCTCAAGCATTTTATGAGTTTATTAAACGCTCCACAATCATATAATTTGAAGCACTGAGGATGGTTTGCGTTAGGCTTACCGAAATATCTGCGAATAAATTATTTTAACGTGGAAAGCATTCGCTGGTTTTTTCTTTCTCCATAACCCTAATATATATAAATTCATAAATAACGGTTATCGTAAATGTCTTATATGGCCTGAGCTGCCGAAAAGACAGTGTGAATGTGTGTGTGAGTGTGAGTGTGAATGAGAAAAAAGTGTGAATGTTTAAAAAAAAAAAAAAAAAAAAAAAAAGAGCTTCAACTCAATTTAAAAAAGTAAAAATAAACAATATATAAAAGCCCAAGGAAGAACATAATATAAATCCCTGTGCCTGGGCGCCAAAGGTTTCAAACACTATAGGGCGGGGGAGGGGAGAGGAGATTGCTCCCCTTCGCCCCCACCTCGCAATGCCATTACCTCTTTACTAAACTCAACGAATAGGTCCCCTCTTTAAAGATGTTGAGATCATAGGCGCCGGAACTGGGGGAGGGGGTACATTGCCATCCCTCTGGCATTCCTATAGGAGGGGCAGAGGGGGGGCAATATGCCCTCTTTTATTTCATTTTCAAATAGTATAAAACAAATCCTCTATATAGCCTAAAAAAATTTTTGATAAAATCAGTAGCATATTTTTTAAAATTTTAATTTTATTAAAATAGTGATTTTATTTACAAATTTTTTAGGCTTTATAGTAGATTTGTTTTATACTATTTAAAGAAATTAAATATTTTTATAAACGATGGTGCGGTCTGGTAATATTAATATATACATAAAATTCAAGAGGTTTTACTCATACTTTATTTTATCTCTTCTATAATTTTGATTTGGTGTAATTAGGGATGTGGTATTGAAAGTATTGAGTATTTTTTTTAAGTATGAGTATTTTTTCTTTTTCTTGTTTTTAAGTCTTTTCATCATTTTAGGTGCCAAACGTCGATCAAAGGGTACACCGGAAGGGCAGTGCGATATATGCCCCTTCCTCAGAGTAATGAGCGCCAGGGCTTCCTGAAGGATCAACCCCCCCCCCTCCCCTCCTGGGTTGAATCGCAGCATAACATTTTACATTTACTTAAACTATTTTCATGTAAATTTTTATTGAAATACTTTTTAAAGAGTATCTAAAAAATAATTGATTTTTGAATTTTAATCAAAATCGTTAGAGCGAGTTTTGAGAAATCGAAAAAAACTGAAAAAAATTCCTTAGTAAAGTACTAGTAGCCTTTGGCTGATGTGATTGAAATTTCTTGATATACTTGCGACATAGGTACTTGCCTTAAGTATAAAATTTGAGAATCGAGCGTTTTTTCGTTTTTGAGTAATTCCCATTAACCCACATTTTTTGATATTTTCCTTGAAATTAATTTAATTTATTGTGAAAAAATCTTAAATTTCAAGAAGATCAATTCCAGTTAAAATATCAAAACATATTGTTTATGTAAATTTCTCTGAAAGGAATTTTATTGCTTTTAAATGCCTGTTTTATTGCTTTTCTTGAAATTGCCATTAAAAGGAGGCGATTCCCTTTAGCTTGAATTGACGTCATTTTCACAATCATTTGAATGAATTTCAACTGAAGTATCAAAAAGTGTGGATTAAATTAAATAACTCAGACAAAATCGTTTGAAGTTCACTTTACTTTTGTAGTTTTTTTTTTTTTTTTTTTTTTTAACATTCACACTTTTACTTTCTCTTACCTCTATATATATGTTAATATATATAGAGAGAGAAAGTATTGGATTCATGTCAAAAATTCGATGTCGAGATTTTGATGGATCTTCACGTTTTGAGGTCCTCTGAATCCAAAAAAGTGGTTTTCGTGACATGGTCTGTCTGTCTGTCTGTCCGTCTGTCTGTCTGTCTGTGTGTCTGTGTGTCTGTCTGTGAACAAAATATCTCAAGAACTAAAAGAGCTAGGAGATTGAAATTTTATATTTAACTTAGTCACCCCCATGGGACGTGACACGAAGCTTTTGAACAAAATCGACCAAAGAGTACTAGTACTTTACTGATGCACTTTTTCAGTTTTTTTCGATTTTCTCTAAATTTGCTCCAACGATTTTTTTTTTAATCCAAAAATCAATTATTTTTTAGATGCTCTTTAAAATGTATATTCTCATTTTGTAATTGAAATCTTCTGAAGACCACTTTACTCTTGTACTCCATAGAAAAGATAGGAGAAATGGTTGCCATGGTAACAAAATATAAATATTTTCCCATTCTTATAAATTTTACATTTTGAAAATCGAATGTACCGTACTGTCGGAAACTAAATATATGTCGACACAAAAAATCTGGTGTGACAAGCACAGAACACAACTTTCGATTACCGAAGGTAAGAGAAAGTTGTGTGCTGTGCGCCAGTCACACCAGATTTTTTTCTCATTCACACTCACTTTCACACACACATTCACACAGTCTTTTCGGCAACTGAGGCCATTTAAGACTTTTTACGATAATCAGTATGTTTAATATATCAATTGGGGGGTCCAGGCATACTTTTGTACTTCATAGGAAAAGTAGAAGCCATGGTAACAAAATATAATGTATGTATTTAAATTTTATATCTTGAATAGAGATTCTTTAATATATTGCCGAAAACTAAATATATGTCGACACAAAAATCTGGTGTGACAAGCACAGAACACAACTTTCAATTGCCGAAGGTAAGAGAAAGTTGTGTGCAATGCGACCAGTCACACCAGATTTTTCTCTAGCAAAAAAAAAAAAAAAAAAAAAAAAAAATACAAAAGAACATGTAATATTCTTTGAGGAATTGTAATTAAAATATTTGTGTAATGTTTAAAGTCCACATGGCCTAAGATGCCGAAAAGACTTTAAAAACAATTTATTTTTGAATGAATACTTTTCAACCGATACCGGCAATCAAGTACTCGTATGAGCAGGGCGGCTCTAGGATTTTGACGCCCCTATGCAGAACAGTAATTGAGCCCCTACAACCAGGGGCGTATATAGAAATTTTTTTCGGAGGCGGGGGGGCTGAGCTCAAAAACTTTTCTGCGGAAAATTCTTTTTTAAAGAAATAAAATTTTTGCCGCCCTTCAAATATTTTTTCTTTCGCGAAACCTAAGTTTTTCGCCGCGCGGAAAATTTGTTTCCCCGTCTGTGAAAATTATTTTATCTTTTTTTTAGAGACACGAAATTTTTGCCGCCTTAGAACAATTATTTTCCACGGAACCTTAGTTTTCCGCGTCGGGGAAATTTTTTTCCCCCGCATGTGGCAAAATTTTTTTCCCTTTTTTTTGAGACACGATAATGGCGCCCTTATACGGAAGCGCCCCGATGCAGCGCATCCTGTGTTTGTGCTTGCACCTAGAGCCGGCCCTGCATATGAGTAAAGTATCGAGTAAAAAAAGAACTAATATCGGATCAAAAGTATCGATACTTTTTTCGTGTCCTTAGGTGTAATTATTCAAAGTGCTCTGAAAAAGACTGTAAGGCCGAATAAATTTATCGCCTCAGAATTTTTGACTTAATATATTCTAATTATTTAGAATCTTAATATTCAAGAACATCTTGAATTTTTAAAAGTCTGAGTGAAACCTCTTGAATTTTTTATATACCAGGTATATAAATATTTTTAATTTTCTAAAAAAATTTTATTGCCTCCCCCCTGATTCAAATTCGTTCCGGCGCCTGTGGTTGAGATAGATTAATTCACTTAATCTTTCCAGAGACGAATATTATTATATTTTTAAAGCAGAATTTTATTCATTTTATTAGTGAGTACGTGAGTGACAACCACGGGTTAGCCTACGGGCTTGGTCTAGTTGGTAGCGTGCCTACCTTCTATATCGAACGTCGTGGGTTCGGACCCCAGGCAGTCCGATGATTTTATTTAAGCCATTTGGATACCAAATGGTTACCCGAGTTATTTCAACTAACTCTATAAGCACCAGTAGTGTCATAAGTAGATCTTTTTCAGCAGGCCTTTCTTAGATAGTGTAATGGTTGAACAAATTTTAATATCGTAAAATCAATCGAAAATTTCTTATTGTTGATCTCATTTTCTTAATTATTCTTTCAAACAGTAAACTTTTGAAATGCTAAAACATTAAAATTAGTGGATTACATACTTCTATGAATAATAGACTATAGCTTATATTCAAATTTCAAGGGTATTAGATCATCAGGCAGAGTATTAATCATTTAAATGCTAATCAGACCCATTATGTAAACAAATAGGAAGATATTAGAAAAGATTATACCGTTTTATATACGAAAACGAAAAAGAATTTTGCAAATTTTTATTTAATTTAAAAAAGATTTGCCTCCTGGCTCACAAAAAAAAAAAAAACTGTTACTTTAATATATAGTTTGCCTAATATTTTTGATCAGCACCGATTAGTGAAACCATAGACAAAATCAACGCTAAACCATTCGATTTCGTCATTATTCATTAAATATTTTTACTGTTAATTATAGCTGGCGTTTGCTGCCCTGGCTGCAGCATCGCTTTCTGGCAGCAGGAAACAATATTATCTCCAATCACAAGATGGGGCATACCAATTCGGTTACGATACAGGTTCGGCCGCAAAAGGAAGTATCAGCCAATCTCAGCAAGCTGATGCAGCCAATCAGGTCCAGGGGGGTTACGTCTATTCAGCCCCCGATGGATCCTCTTTGGGGCTCAGCTACACAGCCGGAGTGCAGGGTTTTGTGCCCAGTGGAAATTCTTTGTCAGGTATTTAAATTAAATCTTAAATTACAAGTATTCTCTATCGAGAATAATACAAAAATATAATAGTCTCTGAATTAATACGATGACAGATATTATATCAGAAAGAAACATGAAATGCAGAATAGAAGACTGCATGCAATTTAGACCCAAGACGACCATCATCAGGTCTGAAAGACAAGAAATTTTTATGTGAGAATAATCAATAAGAAATTTTTTATATGCTTAACAGAATTGGTTGTTTTCTTATGTAAATTTAACAAATTTCACACTTTATCATACACAAACAATCACAATCACTTGTGTGTATGTCTAATAAAGTGTGAATGTTGTTTTTACTTTCTCTTACCTCTATATACATGTATGTTAATATATAGAAAGTATTGAATTCATGTCAAAAATTCGATGTCAAGATTTTGTCGGATATACACGTTTTGAGGTTCCCCTGAATCCAAAAAAGTGGTTTTCGCGACATGGTCTGTTTTTGTTGTCTGTGAACAAAATATCTCAAGAATGAAAAGAGCTGGGAGGTTGAAATTTTATATTTAAATTAAGCACCCCCATGGGACGTGACACGAAGCTTTTGAACAAAATCGACCAAAGAGTAAAGAACTTTACTTCGATTTTCTCAAAATTCGCTTTAACGATTTTGATTAAAATTCAAAAATCATTTATTTTTTAGATGCTCTTTAAAATGTATATTCTCATTTTGCCATTGAAATCTTCTGAAGACAACTTTACTCTTGTACTCCATAGAAAAGATAGGAGATATAGTTGCCATGCTGACAAAATATAAATATTTTCCCATACTTATAAATTTTACATCTTGAAATACGAATGTACCGTACTGTCGGAAACTAAATACAAGTCGACACAAAAAATCTGGTGTGACAAGCACAGAACACAACTTTCGATTACCGAAGGTAAGAGAAAGTTGTGTGCTGTGCGACCAGTCACTCCAGATTTTTACTGTTAAATTTACATAAGAAAACAACCAATTCTGATAAGTATATAAGCAATTTCTTATTGAGCGTTCTCACATAAAAATGTCCTGACTTTCAGGCCTTATGATGGTCGTCTTGGATGATCGAAACTGTTCAAATGCAGTTGTCTAATAAATTCTTTTGAATAAAATATTTTTATTTCTTTTTATACATTCAACTTATTTAAAGTAAACTTTCTAATAATTAGGAGAATACATATAAATTTACAGTTTTATAACTTCATTATTAAATTTATTTTAGCTCCGTTATCTTCTGGAGGCTTACAAAAATTAACATCACAGAGCGGTGCTCATGCGTACTCAGCAACGAGTCATGTAGAGAGCGGAGAGACCCAGGAACAACCAAGTGGAGATGCTTCCTATAATTTCGCAATCGATACAGATAGTTATAAACGTAATGAAAAATCTGATAGCCGAGGAAATATCCAAGGTCAATACAGTTACGTGGGAAAAGAAGGTTAGTAATTTTTGGATAAAATATTGAGTTTAGAATACATATTAGTACAGGGGCGCCGGAACGAATTTGAAGCAGGGGGGGGGGCAAAAAAATTTTTGTTAGAAAATTAAAATAATTTAATATGTTCAAATAGTATAAAACAAAAACAAATCTACTATAAAACTTTAAAAATTTTAAATAAAATCACAATTTTAATAAAATTAAAATTTTAAAAAATTTGCTAGTGATTTTATCAAAAATTTTTGGAAAAAATTTGAAAAAAAAAATGAATTTCTTACTCTTTTAATTTTTTTTAATTTAGAAGATTTTATTTTTCAAAAGTAAAAATACATCATTTTTAAAAATAAATGAAATAAAAAAAGAAATTTTGCCCCCCTCTGCCCCCCCCTGTAGGATGCCAGGGGGGGCAATGTACCCTTGCCCCCCCCCCAGTTCCGGCGCCTATGTATTAGTATATCGCAGAGGTATTTCTAAAGGGGCACAACTCAAAAAGTATTGTTTTGAGAAAAATGCGAAAAACTATTAATTCAGCGTTATGTCTATCGAACTTTGAAATAACAAAAATGTCACAACATTTTTTTTTTAATTTTATCATCCTTATAATCCAATAGTTGAGACTTAACTGAGAATGTGTCACTGCATCAGTAGAGAGTGACATGTATGATCGGTTGGACGGATATTGAAATAAATAGAGACAGGGTCTAAATGACCTTCGATGCCGAAAAAAAACCTTTAAATAAAATAAAAAAATTAAATTAAAAAACTCTTCAGATGTTTCATAGAGAACTGTTACCCATTTACTATGGTAATAACTCAGAAACATGTTTTTGACTTGTGTTACTTTTTAAATAAATAAATAAAAAAATTGGAAAAGGGAAACGGGAGCCTTCCCGGGAACAGCAGCCAGGATAAATAAAAAGCTTTACAATTCGTTGCCGAAGCCCTCGGGGCTTGGTGTAGAGGTTAGTGTGCTAACCTCGTATACCAAACGTCGCGGGTTCGAACCCCAGGCAGTCCGATGATTTTATTTAAGCCAATTGGATACCAAATGGCTTAAATAAGAATGCTTGGACCCCCAATAAATATAATTATTTATACAACGGTTATCGTCAAAGTCTTAAATGGCCTAAGTTGTCGAAAAGACTGTGTGAATGTGTGTGTGAGTGTGAGTGTGAATGAGAAAAAAGTGTGTGTTTAAAAAAAAAAAAATCCGTTGCTGACGTTTCGGGTGCTAGTCGCACTCATCCAATTTTGAAAATTTTCCTTGCCCTGAGGATGAGTGTGACTAGCACTCGAAACGTCGGCAAGGAAATATAAAGCTTTTTATTTACCCTGGCTGCTGTTTCCGGGAAGGAAGGCTCCTGTTTCCTTTTTCCAATTGAATATCTACAGCCATGTCCATTCGACTCAAGAAATTCTATAAATAAATAAAATTTTAAATGCGCGTGCGATAATAATATATGGGGATGTTTTAGCCGTGTTCGAGCACCCCTCAGAATTTTTGCAGAGGTGCTCAGCATCACCATGCAAAAGAGAGGATTAAAATAGGAACTATGTCTAAATGACCTTATAACTAGGGTCTGACCGAAACAAGATTTTCAGCCGAAGCAAATAAAAAAAAAAAAATTTATTTTTCCTCTTTTTTTTCAATGAGCGAAATTATTTTATCTTAATAGCTCTAAATAGTATTTTATATATAGAAATCTAAAATCTACTGAAGAATTTTAGAAATTGCTAAAATTATATAGAAAAAATACCGGTCTGCAATGTAATGCTTCTTGGCCTAAGCGCCTGGTAATTAGGCATCTAGCGCTCATGAGATGTGATGCCTGAAAGCGTAGGGAAGGCGGCACCAGCGAAATATGACTAATGAGGCGCTCGGTTAGTGGTGGGAAGAAAAGAAAATTTTAAATTGAGTTTGAATAGCCTACAACAAAAATTCTAGTTAAATAAGGCGAAGTTTTGAAAAACATTATATTTAACAAAAAAACAAAATTATTACGAATATGTTTATTAAAGCTTTTGTGGTTTGAATTATTATTAGGGGAATTTTTAATTATAAACAACATTTTGTATTAATTATTTATTAAAAATATAAATTATACAGCAGTGGCGCAACCAGGATTTGCTCCTGGGGGGGGGGGGGGTTTCGCGGGGGGGGGGGGCTGATCTCAAATATTTTTCTGTGAAAAAATTTTTTTTTCGCAGAACCGAAGTTTTTTTGCCTTGCGGGGAAATTTTTTCCAGTCCGTAAAAATATTTTGTCTTTTTTTTTTAGAGACGCTAAATTTTTGCCGCCCCGTGGAACCAAATTTTTCCCCATGTGCCGCCCGCGGAACATTTCCTCTTTTGCGGAACCGAAATGATTATATTTTTTCTTTTCTATTTGTAATATATATATTTTGATTTTTTTTTTATCTCCTGGGGGGGGGGGGGTTAAAACCCTAAACCCCCCCCCCCCTGGTTGCGCCTATGTTATACAGTATTTATATTTTTAATAAATAATTAATAACAAAAATGTGGTCTATAACTAAAAATTCCCCTATTAATAACAAAATTATTGTTAAAAAAAAATTACAGCGTCCAAAAAATATATAATCTACACAAAATATTAAGGCCTACCGCTTCTAAATACAGTATATAATAAATTAAATAAATAAACAATTATTTATTTAAAAAATTTAAAAATAAACGAAAAAATCAAATTGAAGGCCCTTCTAACTTCTGGCTGGATTAGAGAATCGAATAATATAATTAAAAAAAAAGGGTGAGAATATTCAGTGCGATAAGAATATTGTGATTCCCTTTAAATTATCCAGCTGGTCACACTCGGCTTACGCATTCGTTCTTGTTTGAGAAGTCAGATCCACCGACCTGTGGCGTGTGTGGAACCATCGAAACAGTGGAACACATTCTTAAAGATTGCACAAAGTATGACGAACAAAGGAGGAAGTTCAACCTTCAAACAAATCTTAATGAGACTTTAAAATCTAGAAGTGATCCAATTGAACTCTTTAAATTTTTAAAAGCCATTAAAATGTATAAGATTAACAAAAACAATTTTGTATCTCAAACTTGGCGCTTCGTATAAGCTGATTGCATTGCCTTGTATTTTATACAAATAATTTATGTATAATACACATCTACTGACAACTCCGCAATATGACTCAATGCTTTGTCATTTGAGCTCACACTCTCAAAATGGACTGATGATGGTTATATTTCATTAAAACCGAAACTGTTTCCTCAATAGAGAGTTTCATTTCGTGGAGACTAACTACCTGGCTGCTTGCTCCTTTATCCTCTTATTGTTAATGTATAAGAAAATTTGAATTTTTTTTTTCTATTTCTCTCTTTGTAAAAGGGCAAAAGGCCTTAGTTGCTGAAAAGCCTTTATTATATGTAAATAAATAAATTATCCAGCTAAAGAAGTATGAGCGCGGATAAAATAGTTATTGTGAGTCATTTTGTTAACAGGGTTTTAAAATGAGAATAAGATTTTATGAAAACATCTCGCCTGTGCTTTTTTTTCATTTAAAATCTTTTTCGGCATCTATGGTCATTTAGAACCCGTTCCTATTTATTTAAATTGTTTGGTAGCCAATTCAATTTAAATAAATGTTTATCGTAAGGGACGGAATGTGAACCCGCGACCCATGATGCTAACCACTACACTAAGGCCTGTGCTTAATCAAACCCAAAATTACGGCTTGAAAATCTCCTTAAACTTACATTGAAAATTTTAGAAACTTAAATAATTACTTAAGTCTTCCTTCCATACAATTTTTATTTTATGATTAATTTATAACCATAACATTTTATTTTTAGGTGGAATTCATGGAGTGTCTTATGTAGCCGGTGAAGGAGTAGGATTTTTAGTAAGTTCTTCCTCAGGAGACGCATCTCTTAAGAGCAGCCCAACTTCAGAAAAATTCGGTGCTTTAGGTGCCACTGCTTATCAACAAAAATTGACTGAAAATTCTCTTATCAATCAAGCTGGACCTGCATCTGATGGTTCATATAGTTTTTCTTATGAAGCTTCTGATCATTCAAGACAAGAATCAGCCGATAATAAAAACAATGTCCGAGGATCATATACCTCAATAACTGGTGGAAAGCCTCGAAAAATTGAATATACCGCAGGTGCAAATACCGGATTTGTGGCCACAGGAGATATTCATGCAATTGGTGGAATTTCAGGAATTCCTTCTGCCTATTCTGCTCCATCTTTAAAAACAAATACTGCCTTTTCTTCACCTACTGGACATTATTTGCCACCTGTGACAGGATATACTTCTTCAGGTCCTGTAGATGGTTCTTATTCATTTGCATATCAAACTGGAGATTCTTCTCGTTCCGAATCCGCTGATTCTGCAGGTAATGTACAAGGAAGTTATAGTTTTATTGCAAAAGATAATAAACAAACGCATACTGTTAATTATGAAGCTACTGCTGGAAAAGGATTTATCGCTCAAGGTAAACATCTTCCTCAATCTGGAGACAGTGGAATAAGTTCTATTGGAGCAAGTACTTTAGGACTAAATCAAGATGTTAGTGGAGGTAATAATGCTGCTTATGCTTATTCTTATCAAACAGATTCTTCAAAAAAGCAAGAATCATCTGATGATAAAGGTAATGTGAAAGGAAGCTTCACTTTTATATCTAAAGAAGATGGACAACCACTTACTGTGAATTATGAAGCTGGTGCTGGAAAAGGATTTGTTGCTCAAGGAAGCCATTTACCACAATCTGGAGAAAGGGTAGGAACTTCCAGAGCGCTTTCTGGATATAATTATGGACCAAATAACGCAGAATTAAATTCTGGCTCCGGAGGGAATAGTGCTGCTTACAGTTACTCTTATCAAACTGATTCCTCGAGTAAACATGAATCTTCTGATGATAAAGGTAATGTCCGAGGAAGTTTCAGTTTTATCTCAAAAGATGACGGTCAAACGCGAACAGTGAACTACGAAGCTGGAGCTGAAAAGGGTTTTATTGCCCAAGGAAATCATTTACCTAAAAGTGGTGAATTCGGTTTTGCTGGAGTTCCGGTAAATATAGGAGCTGGTAACCATTTGGGAATAAATCAAGATACAGTTAGTGTTTTAGCAAATTCAAGAGCTGGTTATGGAATTCACCAAGTAGGTATAAATCAAGATAAAGGAAATGCTGCATATAGTTATTCTTATCAAACTGATTTGGCTAGTAAACATGAAAGTTCAGATGAAACAGGCAATGTCCGAGGAAGTTTTCAACAATTGGGAGCCGATGGAATTTTACGAAAGGTCGACTACACATCAATTGGAGATGAGGGATTTGTAATTAAAGGAACCGAAGACCAAGGAACTGGAATCAATCAACATGCGAGATATTCTGCATTCAACAAACAAACAGCGGACGCTGGCGGTGAATTTATTCTCAAAGGCGGTCAAGTAAAAACTTATTTACCTCCTCAACCTAATGTTGGTTACGAATTTCGTGCTACCTACTGAGCATTTTAATGTGATTTTAAGCATATAATAAAAAAATAAAAAAAATGTTTTAATATTATTTAAACAAAATATTTTTTCTTATATTTTACCTGTTCCTTGAGTACTGTTTATAAATGACTGTGTTGTGTATGTTAAAATTAGTCTTTTTTAGATTCTATAATAATTCTTTTTTAGATATATTTCAAAATAGGCCTACTGTATAGACAGTAGAAGTATAAAACTAGTAAATAGACTATCATATATTGGCTTGAGAAGAGATAAAAATCATTTTTGAATTATTTTATCAATTAAAAATTTTAAAATCATGTGAGAAAAAATAACAAAAAAAAAATGCAGATGATACAAAAAATAATGGAAAAGTCAACTCAAAGTTCAAGCTCAATATGTCTTTATAGAAACAACTTAGTATTTATTCATTTATGACATGAAATTTAAAAAATTAATAGCGACTCAACATTTTTTAGTGAGGAAATAAAGGAAATAAACGAAAGGAAAAATAAAGAAAAAAATGTTAGTCGACTATGAGGAACTGTACAAGTAGTATTGATGAGAGGAATCATTGAATAGAATACATGACCCAAACTGATAAAATTTTATAAAAGTTATAATCAAAAAATCCTGAGAAAAATACATTTGTTACTTAGTCTAATATCCTGCAACCAGTGGCGTCATTTTGGGGTAGGTGAGGCAGAGTAGGGCATTGCCCCCTCCTCCCCCAAGAACTTTGTTCTTTTCGAAATTTTATATTATTAAAAATAAAATATTCTACAGATATATAAATTGTAAAAAATTAATTAAATTAAATATCTTTTGGCAAAATTTGAGAAACCTATTTGTAAGTAAATTTTAAGAAAAAAAGTTTGCCCCCCCCCCCCACACAAGAAAATGTTGAAATGTTTCCACTGCATGAAACTACCAGATGAAACTGCAGATCAATTAACTTCTTAGGAAACATCTCAAGAAAAAAGAAAGGTCTGTAAAGTAAATTGATTATTAAAAAATAGAAGAATAAAAAGATCAAGAGTGGACACCAGGAAACTGATTATATTGATAGTGAGTGAAGTGATTGAGGCTAATAATATGATGTGAAGGGCTGTTTGCCTGTAACGAATTTAACAAGACACGGGTGCAAATTTATCCTACAATGGACATGTAAAGAGATAGATTGACTTGGCTAAAGAATCGGGACACTTAAGAATCAAACCGCCACATAGAAAATCTAAGTAAGTAAAATTTTTTCCCTTATTGACTATTTGTTTTGATATATTAGCACCCCGCAATAATTTTCATTTTTTCATTAGTAGGCTTATCATAATTTTATTAAAAGATTCATATATCAAAAAAATTAATAATATAAAAAAAGCAAATTTGTTATTCTGTATGATTCATTTAAATCTGGGTGGCAACCGCCATGATTGAATTAGATCCCAAATAAATATTTTTTATTTTTCATTAAATTCCTAAATAATTAGCTTATTTTTTAAAAATTAAGAAAAAATATTTAAGATAATATAGAAATGATAATAAAATTGTTAAAAGTTTTATTTAAATATATCTTTGACTATGTTAGTCCCGTGCAGGTTGACGTCCACGTCTCATGTTCATTGAACCCGCTAATAAAATGTAAAAAATACAACATCGAATTCATTTATTTCAACGCATCTATTTATTACTTATTTTTAAGGTCAGTGATTCATTTAAATAATTATTTCACTACGTTATTATTAATATTTTCAATAAATTCATTATTTAAAACACTGGAAATATTCACAATTCATGATTGAACAGGTTAACCTATCACTCACTATTTGTCAATTTTTATTTTCACTTATTAGATCCTACCTGTTTATATATCGTCAAATTATTAATTTATTACCTCTATAAATAATTTTAAATTTCCTTCAAATTATTTAAATGAACAAAATTCAATTAACTTCGTTTTACTAATTCATTTACAATTTGCTTTGACTCCACTTTGAAATGAATTGAATTCCTTTTATTTATATGGAATTTCATATTACCGGTATCTTAATATTAATAACATATATAATTATGTTTTAAAGTATATTTTGGATTTTCATTATACGGAGTTGGTTATTTAATGAATTTTTAATATTATTGAAGAATATGTCAAATTCATTGAGGGCATACCTTTTTTTTATTTTTAATTGAACTTGTTTCACTGATTATTTAAAATCATTTTATATTTAAGTTAATAATTTTGATTTATTTTTAATTTTAGATATGATTTGAACCAAAGAACCTTTATTTTCTACTGAAATGCTTGGAGCTAAGAGTGAACACATCCATCAATATATATACATCTTATAATTTCCCACTTTTTATTTCTAATGATTCTTATATAACTAAAAGGAAATGGATTCTTCAAAAGAAAAAAATAAGAGAAAAAAGGCTGACATCAGATGTTTAAACAAAATACAGAGTGATCAAATATCATTAAAAAAGGTGAGGCTTAACAAATTGACAGACAGACATGAAAATATGAAAACACCAGACGAATTTATTTTTCTTTAAAACATTTTTAATAGACAATATCAAATAAGAATTCGAACTAATTTCAACAATTTAACAAAATTTAATGTGATAAATCTATTGACAAAGATGAAATTCTTTTCGCGAACTGGTTGAAGTTGCTAATTTAAATTATTGTTTGTAGTAAATCATTGAAACAAAACATTTCTAATAGTTGCTTTTTTCAACATTTCTAATTCAATATATTTCTATATTCAAATAAAGTTTTTAAAGTAATAAAATTTAAACTGGATAAATCGATAGTCAGACATTAAAATACCTAAAATCGAGAGACTATTGATATATATATATATATATATATACTTGCGAGCAAAAAAATCGACTCAACCCTCTTACCGAGTTTTCTTATCAAATATCTTTGCTATTAACTATTATTTGTTTTTAATAAATTTTATTTACAAAGTATGGAATCTAATCTTTCAAACAGTAGCTTTTTTATTAAAATCATTTAAGTAATTTCGATAATACAATTTATAATGTGGAAAAAAATGAAAATTAATGATCAGAATCTGAAGCTTACTTACTTTTCAAAATAAAACAAAAATTCATAAAATTTTTCATAACTTTTATTTATTTAATAATTGATATTATCTTCCCTAGCACTGATGACGACTTGTAAGCGATTCCTCATTGACTTCATTTGACCTGATTTTGAGGAATCGTTTCCCATTTCTCAAATAGGACCGCTTTGCGTTCCTTAACACTGAAAATTACTAAATTCCTGGTTCGTATCCTTCATTTGAGCTTGTTCTACAAATATTCAATGGGTTTCATGTCTAGACTGAGCGCAGGCCAGTGCATCGTGCAGCCATAGACGACTTTTTTGGCGATACAGCACTGTGAAAATCATTTCCCAGGTATCCTGTAGACTCATCTTCTTCTGTGGCTGCCATGCAAACCTAATCTAAACTCGCCAGTGAGCAGACCTTGCCTCCATTCATCACTGTACCAAAAGTGGTGTTCATGAACAAATTGAAGTCGCCCTTGGCGGTGGCATGCCGTTAGTTTAGGGCCAGTAGCCGGCCGTTTTGGAGTAAGTTTACCTTGCTTAAGCCGTCTTCTAAATGTCGATTCACTTAATGCAACGCCACAAACTTTTCTCAGCTAATGCTGGTTGTCTACTTAAGTCAAATGGCGATTCTTGAGAGAAAAGGTCACAATAAATCGGTCATACCTCTCTTAGGAAGACCGATGCTGTTTATCATGGTCTTCGTATCAAATCGCCATTCATTCAATATCTCTGTACACTTTTGACACAGGGGAGTGACTCAAATTCAGCTGGCGAGCAACATTACGTTGAATGAGTCCATGTTGCAATAAGAGAACAAATTTAGCGGCTTCAAAAGCTGTGGTATACATTTAAATGACCCTTCAATATACGGAAATATAGTAAATGTGTTATGACAACTGCAGATAGGAAATTTATGGATAAATCCTTTTTTTTAAAGGCAGGACAATATACATGTATACTTGATAGAATGTGTAAAGATTCAATTAATTTCTTTTTTATACGAAATAAATTTTTAATTAAATAAATTTTAATAAAATAAATACTGTTTGTAAGATTAGATTCCATATTATGTAAATAAAATTTATTAAAAAAAAAATAATAATAAGTTAATATCAAATATATTTGGTCAGAAAACCCTACAAGAGGGGTGAGTCCATTTTTTTGCTCACAAGTGTATTTGTAGGCCTACATGTATATTGATAGTTTAATTTTTTTTTACTTAGGTTTTTAGGGACCTTTTATGCAAAATCTCATAAATCAAAAAAAAAAAAAACTAAAATAAGAATTTAGATCTGTCCTAAATTTAATATTTACCTATTAACTAGTTAGAGCTTTGATTCAAAAAGATTTTGATAAGGCAGGTTCAGCCAAATAAAATGCTTTTATAAGCTTCTCGACTCCGGCGACGTTTCGAGACATTAAAAATATCACGAAACGAGAAGCATGAACCTGCCCTATCAAAATCTAATACATTCACAGCCACCAAATCTCATTTATTTGTTTCAAAAAGATAGAATTTTTTTGTCCAATCTTATCTCGCATCTTTGCATCTCACAAATTTGCTATTTTAATAATTACATTTTTTTTCAGAATGTCCTCCAAAATACATCCTAAAAATAAAATTTAACTGATTGTGAGTCCAAATTAAAACTGATCCATCCATTCATCAGCTATATATTTTATTTGTAATTATTTCTATTCCCTCAAATTAATTATAATTTTTCTCTTATTACAGATTTCTATCCTGATTACAACCATTTTGAATAAATATTCTCTCTGATTGTCGAGGAGGCAAGAAGCTAACCTGCCAATTACGGATTTGTAATTTCGGTTTCGACTACAACTTTTCACAAATAATCAAGTCATCAGCCGAAGTCCCTTCTAAGTGCTTTAAATGGGGATGTCTCCGACTTGGTTATTCCGGGAGCTGCCGAGAGGTGTGGGCCAGGTGGCTGGGAAGGAGCAGCTCAAGAAATCTCTCCTCTGCAATCATCATTAGGTAAGCAACACAATTATACCTTTCATATATATCAATAGATTCATTTATTATTATTTTACTTAATCCTAAGTAGTTTTGTGTTCCTCGTATTTCTAATTGATCCAAGTGCTTTTTTTTTGAATGGGTGCATAAGGTCCGAAGACCTATAATGACCAGTGGTCACATGCAGCCAGGAAGATTATAAAAAATTTTGAAAAAATTCTAAAATAGTCCTTGCTTAAAGGTTAAAAGATAGATAATATAAGCCTCATCGAGGGATCATGATGGGATCATAGAGAAAAATTAATTAAAACTACCCTTGAGTTAGATGTTTGTCATAATTGGAAACATTACACAGGCTAACAGTGGTTTTGATACCGGGGGTATTTTGAACTGATCTCTGATTATATGCGTCGTCTTTTTTCCAAAAATGCTATCAGGATTGCTCGAATAGCTCTAGTTGTAGAGATATAGAGAATATAACGTTTTAAAAGAATTCTGCTCTAAAGTGGCTCTTATTTTGAGTTTTCTAGATTTTTTTTTGGTGTTTCCTCTTAAAAATATGCAGGTAGCTAAGATACATAGAAATCTAAAGATTCAGCCCTATTGGTAGTGATTTAGTGGTGCAAAACACGGCTAAATGTTAAAAAGAATTCAATTTTTTTAACTTTGGACAACCCTAAAAATTTTTTACCACCCCTGAATACAAAAAACGTATATGTCCGATATTCTGTAATTCTTTAGCTTTCCAGAAATAATTTGTTCTTGCAATTTAACGAAATTATAAACAAAATTGTTATGTCAGCGCTATCACTATATTCAGGGATGGGCGTTAATCAGTTACATGTATTTGAAATACAAGATACCAAATACAATATTAATTGGTATCTTGTAACTCGTTACAGCATTGGCAAAGTAATTGATATCTTGTATTTCGTTACATTTTTTTAGTAATTGCTATCTGAAATTCGAGATACCAAATACTTTTTTTTTTACTTTTATAAAAAGTCTTGGAGAGGGAGCTGAAATCATTTTAATTTATTTAATATTACTGTATGTAATCGTCGTATGGGTTCTCTGCTCCGAATCTTAGTAAAAACCAGTAACGAGAAGTCAATCAATCCGCCAAATTTTCACTCTTCGTTAAAAAACTTTTTTGCTTTCTTCTTTCAACCAGCTCTCAACGACTAAATCTTTGTTCTTCTGCCCCAGTTGAAAGATTGTTTTCATTTGCGGGTTTATTCATTCTCCAACAAGTTCCAGATTATTCGACAAAACTTTTGAAAACTTGGTTTTTTGAAACCTTTTCATATTTTTATAAATAAATTTTTTTTAGTGTCATGAATAATTTTATTTTCGATTTAGTTTTCGATTTTCCAAAGGTATTCTCTAATAAAAGTTTAGCTGCCACTTTCCTAAACTAAATTTATTTAGGGTTCCAGATCGAGCCCTGCACGGGCCGATTTTTTTTGGCCCAGACCGGCTCGTGTCTGTATTTTTTTTTGACTTCCCGCCCGTACCCGGCCTGTAATTTTTTATCATTCTTCAGGCCCGCCCGGAATTTTTTCAAACCCGCCCATACCCCCCGAGATTTAGTGAATGAATGAACGAATGTCTAGCAATTTTTAAATAAAATTTCATTTGCATGCCCGTCCGCCCGAACTCGTTTATTTAGACTTGCTACCCGCCCGTACCCGCCCGTAATTTTTTTCATGGCCTCCAAAGCCCGCGGGCCGGGCGGGTAACGGGCCACGGGTACCCGTCCAGGGCTCTAGTTCCAGAATTACCCAACCGAAAAGTATTTTAAAATCAAGGAAAAATTTGTTTGTAATTGGTATTTTCAATGTATTTGAAATACGTAATTGGTATCTTGTATCTCGTTACACAAACCCGTGAGTAATTGGTATCTTGTATTTCGTTACAAAAATCCGAAGTAATTGGTATTTTGTATCTCGTTACTCAAAATCGAGTAACTTGCCCATCCCTGACTATATTTGTTGTTAAAAAAACTTTAGGGTAGTCCAAAGTTAAGAAAAACTAGAAAATTGGATTTTATTGAACTTTTAGCCGTGTTTTGCACCACTAAATCACCTCCAATTGGGCTGAATCTTTAGATTTCTATGTATCTTAGCTACCTGTATATTTTTAAGAGGAAATACCATAAAAAAAACCTAGAAAACTCAAAATAAGAGCCACTTTAGAGCAGAATTTCTATTAAAATGTTATATTCTCTATATCTCTGATGGCTCAGGGGTCCACATTTTGTGGGTACGTGGATGGCGACCACGAGCTGCCCTAGCTAGGACTAGCAGTACTTCTGTTCTGTGCCTGTCAGTCTCTCCCCTTCTATATTTTCAACAGGCGTCAGACCTTCCCGGTCGCAAAAATCCATGAATGACAAATCCCGCCGACCCCGCACCACGGGAATAATCAGGCGAAGAAAGAAGAAGATCCTCTATATCTCTAAAAATAGATCTATTTGAGCAAAACTGATGGCATTTTTGGAAAAAGGACGTCGCAAATACACAGAGATCAGCTCAAAATACCCCCGGTACCAAGATCACTGTTAGCCTGTGTAATGCTCCCCAATTATGACAAAAATCTAACGCAAGGGTTGTTTTAATTAATTTTTCTCTATGATCCCATCATGATCCCCCGATGAGTCCAAATTAAAACTGATTCATCCATTCATCATCTATATATTTTATTTGTAATTATTTCTATTCTCTCAAATTAATTATAATTTTTCTCTTATTGCAGAATTCTGTCCTGATTACAACCAGTTTGAATAAATATTCTCTCTGATTGTCGAGGAGGCAAGTGGCTAAACCTGATAACCTGCCAATTACGGATCTGTAATTTCGGTTTGAACTACAACTTTTCACAAATAATCAAGTCATCAGCCGAAGTCCCTTCCAAGTGCTTGAAATGGGGATGTCTCCGACTTGGTTATTCCGGGAGCTGCCAAGAGGTGTGGGCCAGGTGGCTGGGAAGGAGCAGCTCAAGAAATCTCTCCTCTGCAATTGTCATTAGGTAAGCAGACAATTATACCTCTTATATACAGTATATCAATAGATTCCTATATTATTACTTTACTTAATCCTAAGTAGTTTTGTGATCCTCATCTGTCTAATTGATCCAAGTCCTTCGGACCTATAATGACTAGTGGTCACATGTAGCCAGGAATTATATTAAAAAAAAAAAAGAAAGAAAAAAGTGAAAGCATAAATGGGGACCTCAACTGAACTGCGGTAACTGAGAAGTTTCCTGTTGGGATTGGACTTGAAAGTCTGAAGATTGTAGGTTTTGGGAAAAATCGACGCGGGAAACTTGTTCCAATCATGGGAGGTCATGGGGACAAAGGAAGATTGGAATTGACTAGAAAAAAGGCTGACAAAACTAGGCTTCTAATTTCATTTTATTAATTTTTACTTTCTCTTAACTATATGTAATATATATAGAGAAACTGATTATATTGATAGTGATTGAGGCTATTAATATGATGTGAAGGGCTGTTTGCTGTAACGAATTTAACAAGACACGGGTGCAAGGGCGGATCCAGAGGTGTTTCTCGGGGGGGGGGGGGGTAATCTGGTGTGACTCATCGCACAGCACACTATTTTTACTTTCTCTTACATATGTATATATGTAATATATATATAGAGAGAAAGTATTGGTTTCATGTCAAAAATTCGATGTCGAGATTTTGATGGATCTTCACGTTTTGAGGTCCCCTGAATCCAAAAAAGTGGTTTTCGCGACATGGTCTGTCTGTCTGTGTGTGTGTGTGTGTGTGTGTGTGTGTGTGTGTGTGTGTGTGTGTGTGTTCAATTTTAAGCATGAAGGAATTGAGCTATGAGGCTGAAATTTTATATTTAAGTTAAACACCCCCCGGGACCGACAAAATAAGCTTTTAATCAAAATCGGCCAAAAAGTACTAGTACTTTACTGATGTACTTTTTCAGTTTTTTTCGATTTTCTCAAAATTCGCTCTAACGATTTTGATTAAAATTCAAAAATCAATTATTTTTTAGATGCTCTTTCAAATGTATATTCTCGTTTTGCCCTCAAAATTGTTTGAAGCACACTTTACTCTTGTGCTTCATAGGAAAGATAGGAGAAATAAATGGTTGCCATGGTAACCGAATTTAAATCTTTTTCTTTTTATTAGATTAAAAATCAATTATTATTTAAACGCCCATTTTTTTTTTCGGAGAAAACATATTTCTCTCTCTCACAAAACTATCTTCTCTCTTTCTACGCGTTTTAAATTTTTCTACCTTATCTTCGCATTTGGCCAATGTTAATTTCCTATAGGGATTTGTATGTTAATTTCGATTCAAAAGGGGGTCCCCTTTGGAACTTTTTACGCATTTAAAATTTTTTTTTCCAATTCTTATGAAATTTTGTATTTATTTACGAATCTATATTGTGTATAAAATGTCCAAATATGAGATTAAAATTTTGAAAAATAACCATAGTTTATTTCAAGCAATCAACATTTAAAATGCAAGTTTGAAACTAAGGTGCTATGGAAAACTAAATATATCTCGACACAAAAAATCTGGTGTGACCAGCACAGTGCACAACTTTCTCTTACCGAAGGGTAAGAGAAAGTTGTGTGCTGTGCGCCAGTCACACCAGATTTTTTTTCCCTTATTGACCATTTGTTTTACATTATTAAACCCTCAATAATTTGATGAAAATTATTTTCATTTTTTCATTAGTAGGCTTATCATAATTTTATTAAAAGATTCATATATCAAAAAAATTAATAATATAAAAAAAAGCAAATTTGTTATTCTGTATGATTCATTTAAATCTGGGTGGCAACCGCCATGATTGAATTAGATCCCAAATAAATATTTTTTATTTTTCATTAAATTCCTAAATAATTAGCTTATTTTTTAAAAATTAATAAAAAATATTTAAGATAATATAGAAATGATAATAAAATTGTTAAAAGTTTTATTTAAATAAATCTTTGACTATGTTAGTCTCGTGCAGGTTGACGTCCACGTCTCATGTTCATTGAACCCGCCAATAAAAAGTAAAAAATACAACATCGAATTCATTTATTTCAACGCATCTATTTATTACTTATTTTTAAGGTCAGTGATTCATTTAAATAATTATTTCACTACGTTATTATTAATATTTTCAATAAATTCATTATTTAAAACAATAGAAATATTCACAATTCATGATTGAACAGGTTAACCTATCACTCACTATTTGTCAATTTTTATTTTCACTTATTAGATCCTACCTGTTTATATATCGTCAAATTATTAATTTATTACCTCTATAAATATTTTTAAATTTCCTTCAAATTATTTAAATGAACAAAATTCAATTAACTTCGTTTTACTAATTCATTTACAATTTGCTTTGACTCCACTTTGAAATGAATTGAATTCCTTTTATTTATATGGAATTTCATATTACCGGTATCTTAATATTAATAACATATATAATTATGTTTTAAAGTATATTTTGGATTTTCATTATACGGAGTTTGTTATTTAATGAATTTTTAATATTATTGAAGAATATGTCAAATTCATTGAGGGCATACCTTTTTTTTACTTTCTCGTACCCTATATATGAAATATATAGAGAGAGAAAGTATTGGTTTCATGTCAAAAATTCGATGTCGAGATTTTGATGGATCTTCACGTTTTGAGGTCCCCTGAATCCAAAAAAGTGGTTTTCGCGACATGGTCTGTCTGTCTGTCTGTCTGTGTGTGTGTGTGTGTGTGTGTGTGTGTGTGTGTGTGTTCAATTTTAAGCATGAAGGAATTGAGCTAGGAGGCTGAAATTTTATATTTAAGTTAAACACCCCCCGGGACCGACAAAATAAGCTTTTAATCAAAATCGGCCAAAAAGTACTAGTACTTTACTGATGTACTTTTTCAGTTTTTTTCGATTTTCTCAAAATTCGCTCTAACGATTTTGATTAAAATTCAAAAATCAATTATTTTTTAGATGCTCTTTCAAATGTATATTCTCGTTTTGCCCTCAAAATTGTTTGAAGCACACTTTACTCTTGTGCTTCATAGGAAAGATAGGAGAAATAAATGGTTGCCATGGTAACCGAATTTAAATCTTTTTCTTTTCTTTTTATTAGATTAAAAATCAATTAATATTTAAACGCCCATTTTTTTTTTTTCGGAGAAAACATTCTCTCTCTCACAAAACTATCTTCTCTCTTTCTACGCGTTTTAAATTTTTCTACCTTATCTTCGCATTTGGCCAATGTTAATTTCCTATAGGGATTTGTATGTTAATTTCGATTCAAAAGGGGGTCCCCTTTGGAACTTTTTACACATTTAAAATTTTTTTTTCCAATTCTTATGAAATTTTGTATTTATTTACGATTCTATATTGTGTATAAAATGTCCAAATATGAGATTAAAATTTTGAAAAATAACCATAGTTTATTTCAAGCAATCAACATTTAAAATGCAAGTTTGAAACTAAGGTGCTATCGGAAACTAAATATATCTCGACACAAAAAATCTGGTGTGACCAGCACAGTGCACAACTTTCTCTTACCGAAGGGTAAGAGAAAGTTGTGTGCTGTGCGCCAGTCACACCAGATTTTTTATTTTTAATTGAACTTGTTTCACTGATTTTTTAAAATCATTTTATATTTAAGTTAATAATTTTGATTTATTTTTAATTTTAGATATGATTTGAACCAAAGAACCTTTATTTTCTACTGAAATGCTTGGAGCTAAGAGTGAACACATCCATCAATATATATACATCTTATAATTTCCCACTTTTTATTTCTAATGATTCTTATATAACTAAAAGGAAATGGATTCTTCAAAAGAAAAACAAAGAGAAAAAAAGGCTGACATCAGATGTTTAAACAAAATACAGAGTGATCAAATATCATTAAAAAAGGTAAGGCTCTATTCACACGGGGATACTCAAATCTCCGAGCAACTAGGATACTGGGTAGCGAAGCGACTCGACATGTGTAATCCAATGGCGCCATTCACACGGGGAAACTCCAGTCGCCGATACTCGGCGACTGCGCGACTCAGTTGCCAAGAGACTGGACATGCAGGTCTCCAAGCTACTCAGTCGCCTGGTTTCCTCGATACTTTCCAAAAAAAATGCGCGAAAAAGAAACAAATCTGAAGCTAGTGGAGGAAATTGAACAATTTTGATTGAGTGGGAAGAGAGGGTAAATGTTTTACATAAAAAAAAAATTTTAGAATTTTAAAATTTTAATGTTTAGCAAAAATAAAGATAAAAAAATTGAGAAATAACCCAAAATATTTATTTGTTTAAAATTATTTATTAATTGTAAACAAATAATCGAGTGTTTTATTTTATTTATTTATTTTTTTTTTATAGCAAAGTTTTTTTTTTTTAATTTAAGGTCTTGGAGGCCATATTTATTCAAATTGAAAAAAGCAAGTTAACCAAATACAAACTATACAAAATTTTATTAACAATACCAGAGTAATTATTAAGAATAACTTTTTGTCCCTTCAAATATTGATGTTTAAAATTTGGAGGGAACTGAGTATGTTGATAGGATACTCGCGATTTAAGTAGCGGCCGTGTGAATATGACAGGCAACTACAGTCTCGAAGCTACCAGTCTCGAGTCTACTAGTCGACAAGTATCCGAGATTTGAGTATCCCCGTGTGAATAGAGCCTAAGGCTTAACAAATTGACAGACAGACATGAAAATATGAAAACACCAGACGAATTTATTTTTCTTTAAAACATTTTTAATAGACAATATCAAATAAGAATTCGAACTAATTACAACAATTTAACAAAATTTAATGTGATAAATCTATTGACAAAGATGAAATTCTTTTCGCGAACTGGTTGAAGTTGCTAATTTAAATTATTGTTTGTAGTAAATCATTGAAACAAAACATTTCTAATAGTTGCTTTTTTCAACATTTCTAATTCAATATATTTCTATATTCAAATAAAGTTTTTAAAGTAATAAAATTTAAACTGGATAAATCGATAGTCAGACATTAAAATACCTAAAATCGAGAGACTATTGATATATATATATATATACTTGCGAGCAAAAAAATCGACTCAACCCTCTTACCGAGTTTTCTTATCAAATATCTTTGCTATTAACTATTATTTGTTTTTAATAAATTTTATTTACAAAGTATGGAATCTAATCTTTCAAACAGTAGCTTTTTTATTAAAATCATTTAAGTAATTTCGATAATACAATTTATAATGTGGAAAAAAATGAAAATGAATGATCAGAATCTGAAGCTTACTTACTTTTCAAAGTAAAACAAAAATTCATAAAATTTTTCATAACTTTTATTTATTTAATAATTGATATTATCTTCCCTAGCACTGATGACGACTTGTAAGCGATTCCTCATTGACTTCATTTGACCTGATTTTGAGGAATCGTTTCCCATTTCTCAAATAGGACCGCTTTGCGTTCCTTAACACTGAAAATTACTAAATTCCTGGTTCGTATCCTTCATTTGAGCTTGTTCTACATATATTCAATGTGTTTCATGTCTAGACTGAAAAAAAAATAAGTTGATAGCGAAGATATTTGATCAGAAAACCCTGCAAGAGGGGTAAGTCCATTTTTTTGATCACAAGTGTATTTGTAGGCCTACATGTATATTGATAGTTTAATTTTTTTTTACTTAGGTTTTTAGGGACCTTTTAAGCAAAATCTCATAAATCAAAAAAAAAAATAAAAGTTTCACTTTAAAACTAAAACAAGAATTTAGATCTGTCCTAAATTTAATATTTACCTATTAACTAGTTAGAGCTTTGATTCAAAAAGATTTTGATAAGGCAGGTTCAGCCAAATAAAATGCTTTTATAAGCTTCTCGACTCCGGAGACTTTTCGAGACATTAAAAATATCTCGAAACGAGAAGCATGAACCTGTCCTATCAAAATCTAATACATTCACAGCCACCAAATCTCATTTATTTGTTTCAAAAAGATAGAATTTTTTTGTCCAATCTTATCTCGCATCTTTGCTATTTTAATAATTACATTTTTTTTCAGAATGTCTTCCAAAATACATCCTAAAAATAAAATTTAACTGATTGTGAGTCCAAATTAAAACTGATCCATCCATTCATCATCTATATATTTTATTTGTAATTATTTCTATTCCCTCAAATTAATTATAATTTTTCTCTTATTACAGATTTCTATCCTGATTACAACCAGTTAGAATAAATATTCTCTCTGATTGTCGAGGACGCAAGTGGCTAAGCCGAATAAGCTGCCAATTACGGATTTGTGATTTCGGTTTCGACTACAACTTTTCACAAATAATCAAGTCATCAGGCGGAGTCTCTTCCAAGTGCTTGAAATGGGGATGTCTCCGACTTCGTTATTCTTGGAGCTGCCGAGAGGTGTGGGCCAGCTGGCTGGGAAGGAGCAGCTCAAGAAATCTCTCCTCTGCAATTGTTATTAGGTAAGCATACAATTATACCTCTTATATATATCAATAGATAATAAACTAAGTGGTTTTGTGTACCTCTTGTCTCTTGACCCAAATGCTTCTTTTTTTTTTTTCTTTTTTGGAATGGGTGCATAAAGTTCGAAGACCCATAATGACCAGTGGTCATATGCAGCCAGGAAGATTATATTAAAAAAGAAAAAAGGAGAAGCATATTAGGGGAACTCAACTGCGGGAACTGAGAAATTTCCTGAAGGGATTCGACTTGAAAGTCTGAAGATTGTAGGTTTTGGGAAAGACAGACGCGGGAAACTTGTTCCAATCATGGGAGGTCATGGTTACAAAGGAAGATTGGAATTGACTAGAAAAAAAGCTGACAAAATTAGGCTTCTAATTTCATTTTATTCATTTTTACTTTCTCTTACCTCTATATATATATTGTAATATATATATAGAGAGAAAGTATTGGATTCATGTCAAAAATTCGATGTCGAGATTTTGTTGGATATATATGTTTTGAGGTCCCCCCGAGTCCAAAAAAGTAGTTTTCACAACATGGTCTATCTGTCTGTCTGTGTGTCTGTGAACAAAATATTTCAAGAACTAAAAGAGCTACGAGGTTGAAATTTTATATTTAAATTAGTCCTCCCCCCCCCCCCCAAGGGGTGAAAATAAGCAAAATCGGCCGAAAAGTACTAATACTTTACTGATGCACTTTTTTAGTTTTTTCGATTTTCTCAAAATTCGCTCTAATGATTTTGATTAAAATTTAAAAATCAATTATTTTTTAGATGCTCTTTAAAATGTATATTCTCATTTTGTCCTCAAAATTGTTTGAAACACACTTTTACTCCTGTACTTCATAGGAAAGATAGGAGAACTGTTTGCTATGGTAACAAAATATAAATATTTGTCTATGCTTATAAATTTTACAACTTGAATTCTCTTAAATAAGAATGCCTGGACCCCAAATATATATCGACGTTCTAATTAGTAAAGTGCCTAACTCCATTTTTGTTTATTTTTCAGGAGAGCGAAAAAACATTTCCTTGTCATTGTTAGTGGCTCTAAGCCACTGTTGAACACTTCAACTTTTCGAACTAAAAAATTTGAATTACGCTCTTACCCAGTTCAGAGCATAAGAAGAATGATATTCTTCATCAGAAAATACAAAAAAATGATTTTCGAAAAAAAGTGGAGTTTGACACTTTTCTACTGAGAGCGTCGATATATATATTATAAATATGAGTATCGTTAAAAGTCTTAAATGCCCTAAGTTAGTCTTAATTGGCCTACGCCGAAAAGACTGTGTGAATGTGAGTGAGGAAAAAGTCTGAATATTTTTAAAAATAATAAACTTGAATTCTAATAAGACTTCTATTATATTAGCGGAAACTGGAAAACTACAATAAATATGAGTCATTCCACGTCAAACTGATACACTTTTTAACAAGGGCGAATCCAGAGGTTTCTCGGGGGGGGGGGGGGGGTGGTAATCTGGTGTGACTCGTCGCACAGCACACTATTTTTTTTTTTTTTTAATTTCGGTAATTTAAAAGCGCATTCAATACTTGTTTGCCAGAATATAAATACACATCAAATTTTAAGCATTAATTTTAAAAATTTTACATTAAAAATAAATTTTTTGCGAAAAAAAGGTATTTTTTTCGAATCTCGGGGGGGGGGGGGGTAATTATCCCCCCCTTGTATCCCCCCTTGTTTTTTAACCTCTTCTAAGATTTCTATGAAATTTGGGTCATAGGTAAAATCATTAGAGACTAAGAAAAAGCCCCAATTTCAACTTGATATCTCAATTGGTTTACGCCAACCCAGACAGCCTGGAATCTTGCAGTAATATTGCAGGAATCTTACATTGCAATATTTAACCTTGCAGGGAATATTGCAGGAACAATGCAGCATCAATATTCCTATGTCCGCCTCTTTGTAACTTGCAGGAATATTGTGGCAATACTGAATGAAATATTGTGGCAATACTGAATGAAATATTGTGGCAATATTACAAAAATATTGCAAGTATTGCAGCAATATTACGGGAATATTCCGGCAATATTGCATGGAATATTGTGGCAATATTGCAGGGTAAAAAAAAAACTTGTTCATAGAGGGATTTGAACACGAGTTTTTTGCATTTCCAATATTTCCAATGTCTTGATTCCAATATTCGACTCCTTTACTGCCTCGTACGTTTTGCTATATGAAATTCCAACACTTTTTAAGCTACTTAATTCGTATGTAGTAGTATTAAATTTTTTTTTAAACAAAAAGTCACTTATAAATTGTAAAAAAATAATAATTTATAATATTTAAAATTAATTATTATTTTTTTCTTAATTTTTTAATTTTTTTTTTCTTTTTCGGCATCTAAGATGATTTAGACCCCATCCCTATTTATTTCAAATTATTTGCAGTCAATTCAAATGAAATAAATTTTTCTCGCTGGGGAGTGAAAGCGAATCCTGGACCCCAGGCTCAAGAAGCTAGTGTCTTCTCTCTGAGCCACGGGTCATCATGGGCATTAAATAATTTAATTAATATGAATATTATAAAGTTGATAGGATAATTTTAACCCTATATTCACTATTCATTGTTGCCACTTCAATATTGCTGCAATATTCACACTTCAATATTGCAATGGCAATATTGATGCAATATTGCTGTAATATTCACTATTCAATGTTGCCACTGCAATATTGCCGCAATATTCACACTTCAATGTTGCCACAGTAATATTGCTGCAATATTTCTGCAATGTCCTCACTTCAATATTGCGCAGCGAAATTACAGCAATGTTGCTCCAATATTGTCAATATTGTACAAGGTTGGCAAAATTGCTGCAATATTACTGCAATATTCCAGGCTGTCTGGGAATGTGGCTTTGTTAAAAGCACCGGTACAGTGGATCCCATCCACGCCGCTCGAATGCTATTCGAAAAACATCTAGAAAAGCAAACACCCCTACACATGGCATTCTTGCATCTGGAGAAGGCTTTCGATTGGATATCTCACGACCTAATATGGATGTCACTCAGGGAGCACCAGAAGCCTATATTCGGTGCATACGGCTCATGTACTGCGACGCCACCAGTTGCGTTCTGAGCCCAGCTGGCCGTTCAGACGCATTCCCGATCCACGTCGGCGTACACCAGGGATCTGCATTGTCACCACTTCTATTCATCATATTCGGATACAGTGACAAGAAGGATGCAGTCAGAACACTCATGGACCATCCTAGGCTAAGGTAGTATGGCCACATGAAGCATTCGTCCGAGACATCGGTGTCGAAGACGGCAACCTTCCTAAGTCTGGGGGGCGTAAGAGCGAGAGGCGTCCAAAAACAAGATGGCTGCAAACCCTGAACAACGATTTGAGGCTTCACCAGCTAACACACCCGAGGATGATCAGGACCGACGCAAATGGCGAAGGCTGTCCAGGGCACAAACAGCAGACCCCGAAAGGGATAAATGCTAAGAAGAAGTTCTCAAATATGGCGGGTTAAAGTTGTCAAAAATGGCAAAAAATCGACCTAACCACATCTATTTAAATTTCTATAAAATCTCTTAGGGATGAGATAGAGAGATGAATGAGGTGTCATTTTACAGCTTTTTAGTTGCCCTTTCCATTGGTATAAAATACAACTGGGGAGGTAATAAAATTTTTTTTTTAATTTCAAAATCAAAAATTTAAATTAATTCTTCTCAAAAAGTACCCCTTCGAAAATTTTGAAAAAATTCTAAAATAATCCTAATTTAAAGGATTAAAGATAAAAGTAAGTTTCATCTTGGGATCATAATGGGTTCATATAGAAAATGAATTTAAAACAACCATTTCTTTAGATTATTGCTATAAAAGTGCAAAAATATAATTTTTTTTTTTTTTTCAAAATGCACCTCTTAAAAAATTTTGAAAAAACTCTAAAATGGTCCTTGCTTAAAGGTTAAAAGATAATATAAGCCTCATCGAGGGATCATGATGGGATCATAGAAAAATTAATTAAAACAACCATTGCGTTAGATTTTTGTCATAATTGGGAAACATTATTCAGGCTACTTACATCTCAATTATTCAGGCTAATAGTGATTTTGGTACCGGAGGTATTTTGAGCTGATCTCTGAGTATATGCGTCGTCCTTTTCCAAAAATGCCGTCAGTTTTGCTCGAATAGCTCTAGTTTTAGAGATATAGAGAATATAACCTTTTAATAGAAATTCTGTTCTAAAGCTGCTCTTATTTTGAGTTTTCTAGATTTTTTTTAGGGTGTTTCTTCTAAAAAAATCTGGTGTGACTGGCGCACAGCACACAACTTTCTCTTACCTTCGGTAATCGAAGTGTAAAATTTATAAGTATGGCAAAATGTTTATATTTTGTTACCATGGCAACCATTTCTCCTATCTTTTCTATGGAGTACAAGAGTAAAGTGGTCTTGAGAAGATTTCAATCACAAAATGAGAATATACATTTTAAAGAGCAACTAAAAAATAGTTGATATATGAATTTAAAAAAAAATCGTTGGAGCAAATTTTGAGAAAATCGAAAAAAACTGAAAAAGTGCATCAGTAAAGTACTAGTACTTTTAGGTCGATTTTGTTCAAAAGCTCCGTGTCACGTCCCATGGGGGTGCCTAACTTAAATATAAAATTTCAACTTCCTAGCTCTTTTCGTTCTTGAGATATTTTGTTCACAGACACACACACACCCACCCACACACAGACAGACCATGTCGCGAAAACCACTTTTTTGGATTCAGGGGACCTCAAAACGTGAAGATCCATCAAAATCTCGACATCGAATTTTTGACATGAATCCAATACTTTCTCTATATATATATATATATATTACATATATACATAGGTAAGAGAAAGTAAAAATATACAGGTAGCTAAGATACATAAAATTCTAAGGATGTATCATAGCTACCTGTATATCTTTAAGAGGAAACACCATAAAAAAAATTATTCAATTTAATTATTTTCTTTAACTTGTTCATTTACCAATATATCTTGTTAACGCAAGTGTCCACATGAAGCATGTGCGAAGCATGCCTTCTTGGAAACTGACTAAATAGAGACATTTTGACGAATGTTCAATTTAGTCATAAATTTAATATATACAAATTTGCAACGCTGACATCGATCTTCTAATTTAAATTATGCTTATTAACTTGATTTCAGTAGCGGTTAAATAATTAAAAAAATAATATTTATTTTGCATCATTTGTTTTCAGATATGTATTTTGGCTAACGTTCGATCTCAAAACATCAATGCAGGCGATGGTCTAATGGAGGGGCTTCAAGAGGAGCTTCACCCAAACGCCTTCTCGCAAAGAAAAGAGAGATTAAGAAAAGCCAACATATTAATTAGTAAGTATAATTTGCATATATCACCCTTGATGTTTTTATGTAATGTAATAAATATATAAATTTGAGTTCGGCCTGCCGCAATTATTCCATCAATTGCTGTTGGACCATAAGTTTAAACAAGAGTTTAATTTAAATATTTATTAAGGTGTTTTTAGGCAGTCCGATGATTTTATTTAAGCCATTTGGTTACCAAACGGCTTAAATAGAAATGCCTGGCCCCCCAATTATAAATAATAATGGTTATCGTCAAAGTCTTAAATGGCCTTAGTTACCGAAAAGACGTGAATGTGTGTGTGAGTGTTATCAGGTTCGATTCTCATCAATTTGAAAGTTCGATTCTCTGCACTTAAAAGTTTACTTTCTTAAATCAATTTATATTCAGCATATATTTAAAATTTATATATATATTTAATATGATATGTATCGAAACTGAAAATAGACTTAAAAAACACTTAAGCTTAAATATTTGAATTAAACTCTCGTTTAATTTTAAAGAAAAAAACTTACGGACGAACAGTAAATGATGGAGTAACTGTAGGCTCGCCGTGTTCAAATTTTTAAGAGGTCTTCATCCCAAAATCGAATTCACTTGAATATTTATTTATTTTTACTTTTTATTATTATTATTTAAAAAATGAATATTAAACTTGTAGACTTATTGAACTCTCAATTTAAAAGTAATACTTCTTAAATCTCCTATCTGGAAGAAAACCTTAATTTTAAAATTATATTATCTCTTGAATAAGAATTGGCTAGTAAATTTTTGTTTTAAAATATTAATGAGGTGAAACTATTTCGTCTATATACCTGTACGTATATCTTCTCTCAAATCTATAGGATCTCATACTTGTATCTCAGCGTTTGCAACTGCCTTCAAGTATTTATTTATTAATTTATTACTCTCAATCTTAATTTGTTTATACTTATTTCAGAAGGGAGAAGGAAATAAAAATCGGTTTTGTATTTTTATTAAATTTTATAATTTTCTTATAATTAGATGATTTTTTAATAATTACAATTAATTTTTATTTAAATAATATTTTTCGTATTTGTTTTCAGATACGTCCAAGCTCGGAGGATATGGATGTTTGTTTAAGGCAAGATTGGTCTCATTCAAGGATTCAAGGATATCACATTCATTCGTTGAGTGAAAGATTTAATTATATTAATGCTTAAAGAAGTTATGTCTGATTTAGAAGACTATCAAAATCTCATCTCTCTGGGGGAGAAATAAAAATTCCATGTGAGTATTTTACTATTTTTTTTTAATTAAAATTTTTTATTAAATGCTTAAATTAATTATAATACATAAGTAAACCTTCATCGAAAAAAAATAGAGATTAACAATAACATTTTTTAAATAAAAATTTTTATTTCAGGAAAAATAATTCATACAAATTGGTAAGTATATTATTATGGAATAAAAAATGATTATTCACAAAAGAAATACATTTATTTATTTCCTTTTTAATTATTATAATTTCCCCCTCGAGGATGTCACCTTGTCGTGGTGAGGGGGCTTAGGGCTTAAGTCTGACCAAGAACATCCATCTCTCATTGCCTTGGCTAGTCCAAGACAATTTAAACCAGAATAAGTGCTAAAGACTAATATATTTATTTAATAAATATATTCTCTTTAGCGCCCCTGGCGCGCAGAGAGCCGGAGGCTGCCCTGTTGTCTCGCTGCGCATGCGCAGCGAGCGGGCGGCCGCCGCCGTCGCCTCTGTCGACTTGAACTCTCTGCGCATGCGCCAGGGGCCAAGAAGTGGGGACTAGAGGCTATATAAGTCATTGCGCGCATGGGTTGGTGGTCGGGGATGGAGGTGGACAGCAAACTGATCACATCGCTCTCTCCATACTTGTGTTTATTTTATTATGATTATTTATCATTAGTATATTAATAAAGACTATTATATATTCAAGATATCATTTATTTTCTATTATCTATCTTGTGTATTTAATGTATGGGCTATATATTCTATTAAATTATATTACAATAATTTCTATTATGACTATTAATTAAACCTGACATATAATTACTATTATTTAAATTAATTTTTTCTATGTTACTATATAGAAATAGAAGTATATTATTAGTATACCATTTTGTTAATGATTATTACTCTCAAAGATAATTTGTTTATTAAAAGAAGAATATTAGTTAAAATAAATTTTTTTAATAGTTACATAAACTAATAAAAATGTTCATTTCAATTGATATTCTCCGTTTAATATGCAACTAACCTTGAGGTCAATAAAATAGTCTACCTAATAATAACTTAATCTTACCTGTCGTTATCTTCCTTTCCCATTCTCGTTGAATTCCTTCTTATGCTGTCAACTTGACGAAACACCTTGAAAAAGAAAATCGTATTTATTATTATTTTTCTCTCATGGCTTTGAGGTGTGTTAGTTACATCGAATTGTTTTTTTTTTTTTAACTCAGCAATAAAGCATACAATACAAAGTTGCTCTGACAATCTTAAATAGTAAATGTATTACAAAACCATACAAATATTATACAAAGCCAGGACTTAAGACAAAAAGAAAAAAATAAAGCTGCGCATGAGAGAAATATCAACACAGATAAAACTCCTAGTCTCCTTTCATCATCCCCTTAATATTAAAATAATTATTTTTTTTACAATTGTATTAATTTACAGAATAATTTATATCAAAGTTTGTTTTCTTTTTAATTATAAGTTGAATTTAAATAATTAATAAAATTGAAAAAAAAAAAAAAACATGTTTTATTCCTTCAAACCTTTTAAAATCTCTATACTAAGATTTAATATTTAAGAGGATAAAAAAAAAATATTTTTAATAATTTAAATAAAACAAGATGAAATGACCCTGAATAAAATTTTCTTGAAATATAGTATTCTAAAGGGTATAAATGGACTCTGTTACGCATTAGTGTGTCAAGCGCAAAAAATTAAAAATTAAGTTAAGCACGGAATATTGTTTCAAATGCTATAATTAATAGTATTTTTTATGAATTATGTCCTAAAAAAATTTATATTTAATGTTACTTGCACAATTGACAAAAAAAATGATTTATAATCTAATCAAAAGAATGTAAATCAGAAAAACTTTAATGTTAATTTTCTAAAATCTCGGTACCTGGCGCTTGACACACTAATCCGTAACAGGGTCCAAATAATAATAAATAAATATTTAAGATAAATAGAGCTTTTCAATAAGTTTTTTTAGGGAGATTATTAATTAAGTCATTTCCTTTCCACATGAGGTCATCTCAAGGTAAGTTAATTATTTTATAAATATATACACTCCCCCGCAAAAAAGTGGCCCACTTTGTTTCTTAGAACAGAGAAAAACTGAAAAGGAAAGATTATTTTAAAATATTAAAAATTTGGCGTTATTAAAAAAATTTCAAAATTTTTGTCTTTGTTTTGATTAAATTATAATTATTTATTAAAATGATATGGATTTGTATTAAATTTACTTAGAAATGTATAAGATACTTCATATTAAATGTTTAATAAATTTCAATATCATTAAGGTAGAGTAAAATAAGATCTTTTTAAGAAGAAACAAAATGCGCCACTTTTTTTGCGGGGCAGTGTATATATATATATAAATCTAATGAACAATAATCTATTTTAAAATTTATATCAACTTTTGGCATTGACGAGGAATGAAGTGATATGAGAGTTTTTAATTAATTTTAGCGATTACGAAAAAATAACCTTTGGTAAATACAAAAATGTCAATACTATACTATGGCAGGCCAACTATTCTTATTAGAGCCTCGAAACCGATCAAAAGCGAGCCTTTATTATATTTTATAACAATGCGAGTTTTAAAATTAAAAATTAAATTCAGTACTTACAAAATCAAACTATTTCATAAAAAAGTCGTTGATATGTTCTGCTCCATTTTTCTTGGATTACTGGTCTGTTTTATGACAAACAACTTTTCAAGATACTCCAGCAAATTCATCTTCATTCCCGGCCAATGGATTGTGCCTTTTGAGTCTGAAAAAGTAGAAAAAAGTAATATATTTAAAAAAGATGTTTATTTTGCTAATGATTTTTAATTCTTGATTAAACTATGTTATGAAGTTTATTTGTAAATTTTATTTTAATAATATTTTAAATTCCTAAGTGTTGAATGAACAAAAAAGTTTTCTATCATAATAATTCACAACCAAAAGAGTTATTTTCCAAAAGATTTTTCTAAAAAATTCCAATAATTCTTTTATTGCAAGCTCATGGGATTGGACTTCAATAACACTGGGGAGTGATTTCGTTGCGAGGGTATTCGAAGCTGGGTATTTGGGTAGCGCTGATTCCAAAAATGCCATCAGCTTTGCCCCATCACCTCTAGTTTTAGACCTATAGTAGAGAAAATAAAATTTTAATAGAAAATGTGCTCTAAATTGGTTCTTTGATTTTAGGGCGCTTCGACATCAAAGGTCATTGCGCGCTAAAGTGGTTCTAATTTTGAATTACTTAGATTTTTTTAAAGTGTTACGTCTTAAAAATAAGCAGATAGATGAATTACATAGAAATATAAAGTTTCATTCCAATAGGAGGTGATTTAGTGGTGCAAAACACGGCAAAAAGTTTAGGAAAAATATATTTTAACGATATTCTATAGTTCTTTAGCTTTCCAAAAATTATTCATTCGTCATAATCTGTTAATAATTATCGAAATTATAAACATATTAAAGTAAAAAAAAAAAAAAAACAGGGGACAACAACCAATGCCAAACCTGCTACATCGGGAAGACGATTAGAAAAATAACAGATCGCATAAAAGAACATGAAAGATCCGTGATCAACGCCAAAACAAGCACCGCTCTTGCCGTGCATGCCAAAGAAACCCGACACGCTTTTGATTTTAACAATTGTGAATTATTATATCAAGATAGCAACCAATTTAGACTCGAATTTGCCGAAATGATTGCTATAAAAAAATACAGAAAAACAGCATGCAACTACAAAGACGACATTCAGGGCCTTAGCACTTTATATGAAAATATTTTAAATTTTATCAATTTATAATTATTATATTGGAAATGAAAAGGAGATAATAATTTAAGTGAAAGTTTATAAAAAAGAAATCTATTTAAATCTATTTTAAAATATTATAATTTAAGAACAAAAAGCCTTTATATGATTGAAAAATAGATATGTTAATACATTTAATGCGAAAGGGTTCAATGAGTAACAGCAAATATATACAGTACAAAACAATGCATCTCACACCCGTGAATTGTGTTTATATATTGTTAATTAAAAAAATACGTCCATCTGTATTTCATTAACCATCGATTGTAAGTTTTTGTAATGAAATGTATTTAAAAAAATTCTTGTTAAACTTTTATCAAATATGTTTGTCTCATTGATCATAGGTCCTGAGGAAGGGCGCGATTTGCGTCCGAAACGTCGGCGATCGTAATAAAATTAGATAAAAATTGATTGAATTTTTTGTCTGATTTCTTTCCTGGCTGCCATCCTCTCATATCTTCTAATAGTTCAGCCATCATCTCAATATTATTAAAAAAAAAACACTTAGGATGCATATGTTTAGGCGCCTTGCTTTGGAATAACTTACAACTATCAATATTTAGATATATTTAACTATTTTATTCATAATTTCGCTAATTATTAATAGATTTTCAAGAATGCAAGATAGCAATTCAAAATTAGAACCGATTTAGAGCACATTTTCTTTTAGAATTATTTTTATTTTCTCTATATCTCTAAAACTAGAGCTGATATGGCAAAATTGATGGCATTTTTGGAATCAGCTTTCCACAAATATCAACAAATAGCTTCAAATACACAGGCTACAAAAACTTCTTGTGATTATTTCATTGTTTTTAAAAAAGGTAATATTGGCAAGGGGGAGGCGGCAAATTAAGCTTTGCCCTTCCTAACACATCTCCTAGTTCCGGCCTTGACTAGAGTATTTTTCTTTTTCAATACTTACATCTTGTTTAAGAGTTGATCCCTTGTTTCCTCATTTGCATATTAATTTGTTTTAGATGAATTCGATTTGTTGCCAGGTGAAATCGATGATGCTGAAAAAAAATAAAAACATGTAAATTAATTTTTAAATATATGGATTCTTAAATAAAATGAAAATGGTTTTAAAGTTTAAAAGAATTCCGCCGGTATAAGCCTATTCAAAAATATCGAAAGTCAAATAAACAAAGGCCCAAAAAAATTAAAAAATTTGTTAAAGATATTGTGGGGGAAAGCCAAAATACCGATAGAAGATGAAATCAAAAGAAAATCTTGATTTCGCCCCGAATTATTTTATTTTCTCTTGTCGACGTTTCGGGGACTAAACGACACCCATCTTTAGGACCTATATTACAATCAATACACATTTTAAGAAACTTTTTTAATTCACATAAATCATAGTCAATAGAACAGAAAGTTCTTATAGCTCTCTACTTACAAAGGTGTTATATTTATATGGCCTTTCTGTTCTTTTGAGTGTGATTGATGTGAATTGAAAAAGTTTCTCATAATGTGTATTGATTGTAATATATGACGTTTAGACCCTGAAACATCGACAATGGAAAATAAAATAAATCGAGTCGGAAATAAGCCTTTCTTTTGATTTTATCTTCTAAAAAATTTTAATATTAATTGGTGGAAACAGTCAATGTATATATATATAGTTATATATGGGGCCTTAAATAGAAGGGTCACTTCTGAAATATTTCCAGGATAAGCCTTTTATTTAACTGTCTTTAAGCCAAGAGAAGCCGATAATTAGAAAATCAATTAAATTTTAACAAGAAAAAGTTAACGTTTCTTTAAAATAATCAACAAACTATAGACAAGGTAGATACTTGGATAATAGTCATAAAATCAGGAACTAACAAAATTTAGCTGTCAATTCACTCATTTTTCACCCAATTTTATTGGGAAGAATCAGCCGATTGCAAGCTGTTAAAGATGAGCACATGTGCATGACTTATAATAATGATCACAGCACAAAATATTGGCTGATGCTTAGAAATAAAAATAATAAAATTGGCAGACAAATTTTGATTTTGCTAAGCCCTTGGTTTAATTCGACATACGAGGGAAACAACACTACTTAAGATTTTAAGTAATAATACTGAATCTATTGAAATATATATATATATATATATACTGTATGTTCTGGAAGGTTTCCGCGACCGGATGTATGCGAAGATAAGTTTTCTCGGGTTGTGTCGCGTGTGATGTTGAGATTTACTCGACGTTTCGGCTCTCCTTTTGGAGCCATTTTCAAGAGTATGGAATTAGGGGGAATTGTTGGGGTGGATTGTTTACGGGGTCGCAGTCTTGCTGGTCCCCAGGTCAATTTGGATGCCTCAGAGGCTTGGTTTGGTCTCTGAGAGCAGGAGGAAGGTTGAGTGTGTGTAATTGCGTTTGTGTTCGGTTTGGGTTGACTACGGGGCCTCAGTCTGCCTCCCCAAGTCGATGTGTTATTGGTTTGGTTAGTGGATGTCTCAGAAACAAACCCAATCTCCTAACACATCCACTAACCAAACCAATAACACATCGACTTGGGGAGGCAGACTGAGGCCCCGTAGTCAACCCAAACCGAACACAAACGCAATTACACACACTCAACCTTCCTCCTGCTCTCAGAGACCAAACCAAGCCTCTGAGGCATCCAAATTGACCTGGGGACCAGCAAGACTGCGACCCCGTAAACAATCCACCCCAACAATTCCCCCTAATTCCATACTCTTGAAAATGGCTCCAAAAGGAGAGCCGAAACGTCGAGTAAATCTCAACATCACACGCGAGACACAACCCGAGAAAACTTATCTTCGCATATATATATATATATATATATATTTGAGGCAGAATAAAATAATTAAAATAACCTTACCTAATGACAATTACAGAGGATAGATTTCTTGATCTGTTCCTTCCCAGCCACCTAGGCAGGTCCCGAAATAAGCAAGTCGGAGACATCCCCATTTAAAGCACTTAGAAGAGTGAGTCTTCGGCAATGTTTATTTATTCGTGGCAAGCTGGAGTCGAAACGGTGTTGAAACTTCAGATCCGTAGCCGGCAGCTTATCCGCTTAGCCACTTGCCTCCTCGCCAATTATAGAGAATATTTATTCAAAGCGGATGATGACTAGTCGTAATCATGATGATAGAATTCTGTAATAAAAGAAAAAATATAATTAATTTGAGGGAATAGAAATGATTGTTCATAATATTAAATGTACAATTGAGGATGTTTTGAAAATGGACAAGATATTGATCAATATAGACTACCAAGTTAGTTACTTGTCGATTTATGAAGGGATGGTTCTCATTAAGAATTTCAAAAACACTTAATTTTGGCAAATTTGCGCTTTATTATCTTAATATTTTTTAAATAGAGATTTATAGATTCTGAGTTTGCCAAATAAGTCTCTATTTAAAAAATATTAAGATAATAAAGCACAAATTTGCCAAAATTAAGGGTTTTTAATATTCTTACTGAGGACCATCCCCTCATAAATCGACAAGTAACCACCTTAGTTGTCCATATTGATTAAATATACAAGATAATAGATTTTACTTAATAAATCATTTGCAAAAATTATTTATTAACAAACCCAAATAATTTATTTTAATTCTGAAATTTCTATTATTTTATCATAATAAAATTATTTTATAATAATACTTTAAATAAATAATTAATAATATATCATATAACTTACAATCAACGTAAGTCTCTACTCTGCATATTTAAGGATCAATAACAGATATCATTTAAGCATTCATTACAAACACCTTAAAATAGTTGTTGAATGGATCAGTTGATTTGGACTCACGTGAGACCAGAAGAATCGTCCTTTGCTTCAAATGACATCTGAAAAATAAAGCAGAGTGAAAGGTGAGTTAAATAATTAATTTATTTCTATCTGAATGGGATATGAAATCCAACTTCTAAAGTTATGTCTTATTTATAAAAAAAACATGAAAGAATTATGTTATATATGGTAGAGCATTTAAAATGAGAAATATATTTTGAAAACGCCTATAATTATATCAAATATATTGAAATTAAAAATAGAATGAATTTAGTATTTGAATCATCTAAATAATTTGATTGGAATTGTGAAATATTAGAATTAAATAAGGTAAGTAAAAGATAATGTTATTACTTACTTGATATGAATTCTTGCCATATTCGAGTGAATCAGTTTATAAATAAAGTAGGTCTATCTTCTCATCATTGGCGTGGAGTGCTGATTTTTTTCATTTCAACATCAAACTTAAATATATATAATTCGAAGAGAAGTTGCTGTTGATGTTATGGAATGGAAAAAGAATAAGTACAGGTGAGCAAATGAAGAGAGCCTTTGGATGCCAAATGCCGAAAAGGAATTTGGCATTTGGCATCCAAAGGCTCTCTTCATTTGCTGCACCTGTACTTATTCTTTTTCCATTCCTTAAATATATATATATATACAGCAGGTCTAAGAATATCAGTAGATATTATTTGATATATATATATATATATATATATCAGGTATGATGAATGTTTTGTAGTTTGTTTTCGGAGGAAATAATGCAGTTTGGTCCAAATCCTCTCATTCTCTCCATCTAAAATTAAAAGAAAGAGTTAAATTAATGTTATTTTCCTCTTTGAGCATCAAACCACAATAAAATGTTTTAAGAAAAATTTAGAAAACAAAAGTAAATTTTTAAATATAAATAGCTAGCAACTAGGTTGTTATTATCCCTTTTGATGCTTGATCACTTCAATTTTAATATTTTATCACCATCAATTAACATTATATATTCTGAATTCTATGAATTATTTTAAATGGGAAATGAATTTTGAAAAGGATGAAAATTATTTGAAATCAAAATGGGAATAAAATTGAATTTTGTTCATTTAAATAATTTGAAGGAAATTTAAAAAATATTTATAAAGTTGTAGAAATAGGTGAGTGTATTAATAAAGAATTATAAATATTAATAATTTGATTAATAAGTGAAAATAAAAATTGACAAATAGTGAGTGATAGGTTAACCTGTTCAATCATGAATTGTGAATATTTCTATTATTTTATCTAAAGAATTTATTGAAAATATTAATTTAAATAATTATTTAAAAGAATCACTGACCTTAAAAATAAGTAATAAATAGATGTGATGAAATAAATAAATTCGATGCTCTATTTTTAACATTTTATTAGCGGGTTCAATGAACATGAGACGTGGACGTCGTCAACCTGCACGAGACTAACATAGTCATAGATATATTTAAATAAAACTTTTAACAATTTTATTATCACTTCTATATTATCTTAAATATTTTTTATTAATTTTTAAAAAATAAACAAATTATTTAGGAATTTAATGAAAAATAAAAAATATTTATTTGGAATCTAATTCAATCATGGCGGTTGCCACCCAGATTTAAATGAATCTTAGAGAATAACAAATTTGCTTTTTTTTATATTATTAATTTTTTTGATATATGAATCTTTTAATAAAATTATGATAAGCCTACTAATGGAAAAATGAAAATAATTTTCATCAAATTATTGAGAGTTTAATAATGTAAAACAAATGGTCAATAAGGGAAAAAAAATCTTACTTACATATGGTTGTTTGGGGCCCCGTCTGCTTAGCCAAGTCAATCTATCTCTTTACATGTCCATTGTAGGATAAATTTGCACCCGTGTCTTGTTAAATTCGTTACAGGCAAACAGCCCTTCACATCATATTATTAGCCTCAATCACTTCACTCACTATCAATATAATCAGTTTCCTGGTGTCCACTCTTGATCTTTTTATTCTTCTATATTTTAATAATCAATTTACTTTAATTACCTATGATCAGACCTTTCTTTTTTCTTGAGATGTTTCCTAGGAAGTTAATTGATCTGCAGTTTCATCTGGTAGTTTCATGCAGTGGAAACATTTCAACATTTTTCGGGGGGGGGGGGGGCATACAGAATAACAAATTTTCTTTTTTTATATTATTAATTTTTTTGAAATATCCATTTATCTTTTAATAAAATTATGATACGCATACTGATGGAAAAATGAAAATTATTGCGGGGTGCTAATATATCAAAACAAATAGTCAATAAGGGAAAAAATTTTACTTACTTAGATTTTCTATGTGGCGGTTTGATTCTTAAGTGTCCCGATTCTTTGGCCAAGTCAATCTATCTCTTTAAATGTCCAAATCAGGATAAATTTGCATTCTTCTCTTGGCGAATTCGTTGCAGGCAAGCAGCGCACCACATCAGATTAGTAGCCACTCTTGAGAATCTGTTCTTTTTCTTCCTTATCAGATGTCCCCCACACTGAAAAAATAATTAAAATAAAATTTAAGCATATACAGTATATGCCTGTATATAAATTTGTTTTAAATAACTAATCAATTGAATAAATTTTAATTCTATCTATATTTTCATAAGATTCATGGTATTAATATTTTATATTTCTATCAGGGCTAGGGTGTCGATGTCAGCATTCTTGATTTGCCGACACCGACACCAAAAAAATTATAGTTTTTGTAGTTAAAATACTAAATAATATAATATATAAAGTACAATTAAAGATATCTTTTTAATTTGACGACACAGCGGACTCCGACCCCAGTCCTAATTTTTATAAAACTCTTGTTATTAAAAATAAATAAAGTCAATTAATTTTAAATAGACAAAATTACATGTATTAAGAAGTATTGTAAATGAGAGAGGCAAAACCTGATGTAATCTTAAGAAAATTGAGTTGGAAACAAGACCGGATCCAGAGGTATATCTCTGTACTTGTTTGCCAGAATATAAATACAAATAAAATTTTGAAGTATCAATTTTTAAAATTTTGCATTCAAAATAATTTTTTTTTTTTTCGAAAATAAATTTTTTTTTTTCGAAAAAAAAATATTTTTTTTTGAAATCTCGGGTGGGGGGGGGGGGGTAATTTCCCCCTTTACCCCCCTTGTATCCGCTCTTGGTTGGAAAATATATATATATATATATATACCAGGTATATATATAAAAGGAAAAAATTCTTTAAAAAAAATTCGAAATGGCTGAGCAAAAAAAATCTGGTGTACTGTCGCACAGCACACAACATTCTCTTACCTTCAGTAATTGAAATTTGTGTTCTGTGCTTGCACACCAGACTTTTTGTGTCGACATATATTTAGTTTCCGACAGTACGATCGAGAGATGTAATTTTTTTTTTTTTTTTTTAAACATTAGTACGCTAACCTCTACACCAAAAATATTTATATTTTGTTACCATGGCAACCATTTTTCCTATCTCTCCTACATGAGTAAAATGTGCTTCAAACAATTTTGAGGGCAAAATGAGAGTATACATTTAAAAGAGCATCTAAAAAATAATTGACTATTAAAATTTTAATCTAAATCGTTGGAGCGAATTTTGAGAAAATCGAAAAAAATTGAAAAAGTGCATGAGTAAAGTACTAGAACTTTTTCTCCGATTTTGTTCAAAAGCTTCCTGTCACGTGCCAGGAGGATGCCAAACTTAAATATAAAATTTCAATCACCCAAACAGACAGACAGACCAAGTTGCGAAAACCACTTTTTTGGATTCAGGGGTGTATATTCATCAAAATCTCGACATGGAATTTTTGACATGAATCCAATACTTTCTCTCTATATGTTAACATATATAGGTAAGAGAAAGTAATATAAACATCCACAAGATCTTAGAAGACTTCTCTGTGAAAATTTCACTTGGGAATAAACTGAGAAGCGCAAACAATTGTTTCGAGGGCCGCGTGAACGCAGCGAGTTCGATATTCTTTATCTATCAGAATTGTTGGCGCAAAAATCTATTAACCAGCTCCTTACTCAAGTCATTGACCCAAATCACTATAGTAATGCTCAATATTTATTGTTTAGCCTATTTTATTTATTGTTTACATTAAATTTCGGCCTAAAAAAATGAAATTCTAGTGAATTTTATACTTTAGTTGAATATTAATGGGTGATATAGAAGAAGAACCGCCAGAAGAGAAGGCAGAGGAGAAGGAAGAGGAGAAAGACGACGTAGAGGAAAAGAAAGAAGAGAAGCGCGTTAAAGTGCAAGAAGCAAAGGCTGAATCTGACGGAGGAGGAGATGCATCATCCGAATCATCAGATAATCCTATCAAAAAGTTTTTCAATGATATTCGATGTAAGTTCGACGAGTTGATTGATAAAATTAAGGAGAAACTTGATGAATGGTTTCCAAATCGTCCAGAAATCCCCGAATGGTTCAAATATGCATTTCTCTTTCTTCTTTTTGGAATTTGCTTATATTTTGTCTTCAAAACTTATAATATAGATTTGTAAGTATAATAACTTAAAACTCATTACCATGGGAACTGATTCAATTTAATCTATTAGTATTAAGATCTCTGAGGCTATGGGCAAGGTTTCCAAAATAGCAGAAGGAACGAGCATCCATTTTAGAATTAGAAAGTCTTTTTGTTCACATTATTAAGTAAAATCCAAAATTGTACGGACAGCCGGGGATCCAGGGGGGAGGTCCAAGTTCCTCTCCGAATTTTCCGAAATATTTTTCCATGATTTTATAACAAATTTAAGACCTCAGTCATTTTTATTTTTAGGGGAAGCCCATCTGGCCATCCAAAAACTGATCAAATCGGACTAGCCTTATAATAATTTGAAGGCGCACTTAAAGTTCAAAAATTAATATAGTGGCGTTATTTCAACTTTTTCTTAAAGGGGGAGGGCAAACTTTTTTTTTCTTAAAGTTTTCTTACAAACAGGTATCCCAAATTAGGCTGAAAGATATTTAATTAAATTAATTTTTAAAATTTTTTACAGTTATATACCTGTAGGTATAATGAAATATTTTATTTAGAATAATATTGTATAAAAAAGATCAGACCCCCCCAAATTTCGCCTCTGAATATATACTCTCTTGAATTATGAACATTACTTTCTCTATATATATATTTCATATATCGACCATGTACTGAATAAAGGAACCAAGCGCCATTATGATCGAAAATGAGATAAGACCGCCAACTTGAAGGCAAAGCCTCTTTATTTAAATCACAACATTATTACTCTGTGCACTTTTCTTTTTATAAATAACAAGAAAAAAAAAGTCATTGCATTGGTTTTGTTTACAATTGTGCCCCCTATCTCAGATTTAGGTTAATGGCGCTTGGGTTCCTTCGTGCATAACATCGTCCATATAGGGTAAGAGAAAAAGTAAAAAGATATCACACCAAGAGTTCGTGCCCTCACTAAGATGAACTTCATCTGTTTTCGGATGTTTTTTCTCTTGTTCAGTCGGCGCCTCAGTTGCCCGAAAGTGGAGCCTTGAGCTTAGGCAACCAAAATGCTAAGCCGTCGGATATGTTGTCTTAAAAATAGCTTTTCACTTTCAGTTGCAATAAAAAAGAAAGATGTGTGATTTATTTTAAAAATATTGGTTTGGTTGACTAAGCTCAAGGCTCTTCTCTCGATCACATCAGGCTCTTTTTGCGCCGACTGTACTTATAAGGGCCCTATTCAAATCCATTTCTTTTAAATGATCCTTAATAAAAATTTCATTTTTGTGATTTATTTATCTATCTATCTTCTTTGTTTCTTCTTATCGTTTTTGTTTTGAGAGGCAGGTGTGCGCAATACTTCTCAATATAAATACTTTGAAGTTGATAAATACCCAATTTAAAACTACGTTTTGCAAATAATATATTATATAGATAGATTACAAGTCATTAAGTAAATAATATGTCATTAAAACCACGGTAGTGATTTATTAAGATGAATGCGTGAGAGTTATATTTATTGGAGGGATTCCCCATAAAATTCTTTGAAATTTTATACTTATATTAATGAGTTCTAATCTTACCGTGCGTTAGCAGCCTGAGTTGGTTCAGAGACCCCTGTTACGTGCCATTCGAACGAATAAGATGAACAAGGAGGATTCTTCTCTAAGGAAACGACACCAACATGCGATCAGCATTCAAGACAGAGGCCTTTCCGGCTTGCAGGAGACGATGATGTCATCAGGGAATCGAAGGGCCTGTCGAGAAATGGATTAATTATTTTCATAATAATATAAACAATTTTTTAATAGTTCTTTATAATGTTTTCTCTTTTAAGAAAATATATTTTATCTTGCAATTAATTCGTATTATATTATTTCAAGACGCTAACCCCGACTGCTTCGCCCCCCCCCCCCCCTGTGGCCCCCTTAGTCGCTGTATGACTTGTCCAAGATCCCAATCACCTTCCCGGACTAAATAAAAATTTAAAAAAAAACACCCTTTTCAAAGACGGTGGAAAAAATAAAAAAAGTCCATAGCTCTTATATATATATATATATATAAACGATCACCCATTTTTCTCATTCACACTCACTCAAACACCCATTCACACAGAGCCATATAAGACTTTGACGATAACCTTTATATTAATAATATATATATTTGGGGTCCAGGCATTCTTATTTGGTATCCAAATGGCTTAAATACCCTAAAAAATAATCGGAAAATCATCCGACTGCCAGGGATTCGAACAGGCGACCCTAGGTTTACAAAGCCAGCACGCTAACCCCTACACCAAGCCCGCGGGCCGGGCTCTTATACTAGGTATTAATAGTTAGAGATAGAGGACAGAGGAACTGGGTCCATCGCAGGCGAAGCCTCTCTGTCTAGCTGTGCAGTACACCAAATGCGGGGTACGCGGCTAGTTTCTATTATAAACTTCGACTAACTTGAAAATGTAACAAGTATTCTTTACTAAATAGATTTACTCCAAATTGGATATTACGATTTTTAATTAATTTTATATCAATATATGAACTAGCATCCCCTCCTCCCCCTGGCCGAGAGGTAAGAGTTGACAAATGTTGGTAAACTACGTAAAAGTGAAGGGGAGCGGGCTCGAGCACCCCAATGAATTTATTTATTGAATAAATAAATATGCCTGGGTTCCCACATACAGGGATGGGCAGGATCACGATCCTTTTGGATTTAAATCCGAAAATCTACTTCGGTACAGGATTTTCGGATCTGGAACATTATTTTTGTTCTCTAGAATTAGGATCGGCTCTCTAATCCTTTCCCAAGTATTAGCAATCCAGGATTTTTTCGATCCTTATCAAAGGATTGTCATTCCTTTAAAACTTTTTACTTTTAATAAATACGTCTATCGTTTTGATTCTTCTAAACGCTTAAAAATCAAGTCCAGATCGGATTTTCGGATTGCGGATCTGAAATTGCGGAACGGAACAGCGATCCTTTTTCTAAATCGGATTCGATTGCCTGAGTTTGTCAGAGAGCTTATCCTTTTGAAGCAGCCGGATCGGATCGTCCGAACTGTCCGATTCTGCAGATCGGATCGCTAATCCTTTTTTAAAAATTTGCCCTTATAAAAAAAAATCGATTTTTTTGAACTTTTTTTTGTCAATCGGCTCTCCTGAAAATTTAGCCCAGTGAAGATTTGGTACCTTTTCGAGTAGACGATCGCATATGAAATAATTATACCGGTATACAAGCTTTTGGGAGTTATGGCATAATAAATTTGGCAGAAACATTTTGTGAAAAGGAGTTTGAATCCATGATTGAATCAACTCGTCTTCGGCCTTTTATTTTTATTTATTTTTTTAAATTTCATTTAGGGTCTTTTTCGGCATTGAAAGCCATTCAGACCCTGACTCTATTTATTTCAATTGGATTGGTAGCCAGTCCAATTGTACCAGAAGCTAATGCTCCAGCCCATCTAGCCCTCTCCGGCCCTTTATTATGGCATATCTTTGAGGATCAAAAATTATTCACAAAGCTTCCATTATATAAGAATAAGAAACTTTCTTGTTTATTTATTTTTGGGGCATAATATAAGAAAATGAAATTTCAATTGCCGAATGATATCATCACTAACAAGTGTTTTTTTTTTTAATGGTCATTAACCTTTTGTATTTTTTTGCTATTTTCGTGACTGGTCGCATCCGTCATACGCATGCAAAATTGCCGATCTGTTTTTTTTTTTTTTTTTTATCTTCGTTGATTCCCTCCCCTCTCATCGAGAAAGAAGGTCCTTCAACTCGGTTTTGCTTTTGTTCAAGATCGCCCTTGCTCCTGGCATAACTGTATACTCTCTGGGCCGCCAAACAACACATCAACATCATCAGCTCTTGTCGATTCAATTGTTCGAATTGCTTACAGTTACAGTTAAAAGAACATCACGTTTATCATCTATTCTTTAAACACTTGCTAAATTATCCAATTTTTTTTCTCTTTCTTCCGTGTGTGATTAAATAGCAATTTGTCAACAGGCTATAAGCAAAAAAAAAAGGGATCGAATATTTTGTATCGTTATCCGAGTCTATTTGCTTTTTCACTTTCTCTTACCTATGTATATATGTAATATATTTACATATATATAGTGAGAAAGTATTATTCGATGTCGAGATTTTGATGGATATACACGTTTTGAGATCCCCTGAATCCAAAAAAGTTGATTTCGCGACATGGTCTGTCTCTTTCTGTCTGTGAACAAAATATCTCAAGAATGAAAAGATCTAGGAGGTTGAAATTTTATATTTAAGTATGGTACCCCCCTGGGACGTAACACGAAGCTTTTGAACAAAATCGACCAAAGGGTACTAGTTCTTTACTAATGCACTTTCTCAGTTTTTTTTTTCCGATTTTCTCAAATTTTAAGTTGAAATTCGTAAAGATGATGGAGAAAATGGCTGTTTAATTTGATAAGGATTGCGAATAGCAGCCAGGAAAAAATCAAATCAGACAAAAAGTTAGATCAATTTTTATCAGATTTATTTGATCGTCGACGTTTCGGAAGCCAGTCGCGCTCTTCCTCAGGACAATCAATCGTCAATCAAATACAGATGGAGGTATTTTTAGCGAAAACTGAAATCGTGTATGAAACAAAAATTTCAATATGCGAAAAACTGAATGCATTCTTCGATGGCATTGCCTTAAGCACTTTGCAGTCCTAAGTTGAAATCTTTTGAAGCACACTATACTCTTGTACTTCATAGGAAAGATGTCAGAGTTTTCATCTCTTACTTACAAAGAGCCATTGTTAAATCCCTATAGGGATTTGCATGTTAATTTCGATTCAAAAGGGGGTCCCCCTTTGGAACTTTTTACACATTTAAAATTTTTTTTTTCCAATTTTTATGAAATTTTGTATTTATTTAGAATTCTCTTTTGTGCATAAAATATCCAAATATGAGATCGAAAATAACCATAGTTTATTTCAAGCAGTCAGCATTTAAAATATGCAGAGCCTATGCAAATTTTGAATGAATTTACCTTTTTACTTTTTTCTTATGAATTGGAAGTGATCAAGTTGAAACTAATTTGTTATGGGAAACAAAATATACCTCGACACCCGAGGCCTTAAGGGTTCAGGTGAAAACGGAAAAATTTAGATAAAAAAAATACTTTCTCTCTATATATATTTCATATATAGGGTAAGGGGGGGGGTGGGGCAGGTCGGGGTGGTGAAAAAGGGGGGGGGGGGGGCGAGCTGTGTGATTGGGGTAAGGATTCTTCGGTTGGATAATATTTTCCTATATATATTATATATAATAGGTAAGAGAAAGTAAAAAAATTAACGAAAATTTGTCTTTGAGAAGGCCCGGGGCCTTGGGGAACAGGGGATAAGGAATTAAAAAATTTTTAATGAAAAGAGGAGAAGAGAAAAGGAGGCCCCCCAAAAAAACCCAAGAAAACGCGGGAGATGAAAATATTATAAATTAATTATAAAATTGTCTTTGAAATAAATAATATGTTCGAATAGGTCAAAGGCCGTTTTGTGAGATTCGTTTTATTAAGATGTATTTGGGTCAATGTATGAGGGTTCTTGTCCCAGTATTTATCATATAATAATGTATTTGATAATAAATTTATATAATTTGAGATTGGGTGTTGCTGATGAGATTGCACTGATATGAAATTTTGTATATTTTATATATTTGTATATGTTATATATACTTATTGATCTCAATGGTGTGATCTTGAGATTGAATAATGTAAGATCTGATGTTTTTTATAATTTAAAAAATATTTTATGTTGTTGTATTACAATTATTATTTATGTCATTTCAGCTCTAAAGAACTGATGATGGTTTTATCTAATTAAACCCGAAAGTTTTCTGATTGGAGATTTTTATTGATAGAGGTCCTTTTTGTGACATCTCTCTTCCTTCATCATTCTAATTGCTGACCCACTGTATTTTAAAAATATTTTTTGTGTGGTCTAATAATGGGGCCCGAAAAAATGGCTGCGGGGAGGGGGGGGACCAAAAACGTTACGCCACTGGTGCAACCCTGTGTTAATCTCCAATGCTCACTCAGGCAACCCGCATCACAGTATAGAGAGAGAGTCAAGGCGGAGGAAAAACTAGTCGCGCACCTCGACTTCAGTGGATTACCGCTCTACAATAAATACAGTTTTTCAAAACTACTTTACTTTTTTTTTTTTATTTTTTTCCCTCCCCCGGCTAGGCCATTTAAGGGGAATAAATATTAAATACATATATATATAGTAGGGCTATATATATATATATATTTAAATACCATGTACCAATGATACCAATCATCGTAATTTATTTCATTAAATAGAGTATAAATATCAATAGAAAGCTTAAACCCTTTTCTCGGTCATTTAGGGGTTAGAATTTTTATTTAATATATTTAGAATACAAAGTACTGGTGGCTACCGGGGACATTCCACACGCTGATTACTCGGGGTCATATTTAGAAACAATCCAAATTTAAATTTAAGTTTTCAAGTCTCTTAGTTTAAAAGAAATCCATTTAAAATAAGAATACTTTGACAGTGAAAACTCACCTATCTTCATTAGAAGGCTAATTCTCTGCAGTCATCCCCTCAAAATGTGAGATTCTAAAACGTCGCCCTGGATTTCACTCAGACAACAAACGACGACGGGAATCGAGAGCAGCTCACGTAATCAACATTGACAAGTCACTTTCCTTGACGAGTCCTCTGCCAAATTGACCTTGCGTAATGATCCACTGACCTGCTCTCCTACAACCTGAGATCAAAATATATATTAGCAAATTTATACTATATATAAACAAAAAATGGAAGAAAGAGATTATTTACCTTTGTCGACGTGTCAGAGATAATTCTTCATCTTCAGAATAAAGGTAGTTATATCAAGCCATTGTCTGCCCTAAAACATTAGTGGAAAGTAAATAAATAGGAACAGTAATTTCATATCATTCGGGAATATATCGGGAAAGATATTTATATACCTTGATATCAATTCATATCCTATTTTTGGATTCCAAAAATGGCTGTGCAGTTAATAATCTTCCATGTTCTTCGTTAATCTTATACTATTAAACGGGCAATGTATGTTTATACAGTATATTTGTCTGTAAGCACATCAGTTCTCGAAAACGACTAACGATTTTTTTCAAATTTTAAACAGTTCGATATACTATTTTCGGTACGAAAATAAATTTACACTAGGTCTTCTTTAGGAAAATTCAGGTACTAGTACTTTACTGATGTACTTTTTTAGTTTTTTCCCAATTTTCTCGAAATTCTCTTTAAAGATTTCTTTGAAATTTTAAATATTTTGATTTCCGGTATACAAAACAAATTTCGTTTGAACTCGTCTTTGGAAAACTTCGGGTACTAGTACTTTACTGATGTACTTTTTAAGTTTTTTCCAATTTTATATAAAAAAATAATACTGAGCTCCAGCTCGGAACTTAAAATCTATTTATTAAACAGATTAGTTGGAATAAATTATGAACACTAATTAATTTGAGAATAGTTTTTATCTTCTTTTTTTTAATGAATTAAGATCAAATGAATTGTTCATATGAAATATTATTATTAAATAGCATGCCTGAGGAATAATGATGTTATCCAAAGGTGATGATATAATTTTTAATAAAGAGCTCTCACTTCATCAATATTTAGAAATCGATCTAATCCTTTATTCGAATAATCTTATTCATTTATTTATCAAGTTTGTCAATTAGGTGGATGCTTTTTTAAAGCATTAGCGTTGAAATATTTCCATAATTAGTTTTTGCGAATTTGGAGTTGTGGAATCTTGATTATTTTTTGTTTTAAATCCTCTCCTCTATATCTAGAGGATTTTTTTTTTTTTTTTTTTTTCCAGGATCGTAGTTATTTTGCTCTACGCCCAACCCTCCTCCTTTCTCATCCGGGCTTGGACCGGCAATGGCGGAGTTACAAAGATACAGAAACAAACAGATAAAATATGATTTGAAAACAAAAATTCAAAGCTTTATGTCAGAAAATTTTATCATCATCATAATTAATTCCTTATGCTTATATGATTTTTTCGGAAGGGAGTTAATGATACAGGGAGATAGTAGGCCTACGATTATATTGTTCATAACGCTTCTTTTTTTGCCTTTTTTTACAAAATAATATTTAAATTTTTGAAGGATACTCTCGCTATGTAGAGTCAGAGTTTGGAAAAAAAAATCAGAGTAATTATTTAGTGGAATAAAGAACAATACAAAATGGTAGATATTGAATGAAAGAAACGCTCTCGAATATACCAGTATATCGGTATATCTTTATGGAAAATTTTCTTTAAACCTTTCATTCAAAGAACACAGCTAATTTCTACATTAATAATATTTTCTTTATTTTGACCTACGTTACACCCCCTGAATTATTTCCATGCATTACAGAAAGATCTCATATGTGAAAGCATCTACCTTACCTTAAAATATTACAAAATAAATTTTATAAATAAAATAATTATTTTAAAATAAGAGAAAATAATGGAACGTAATATTTGCCCTCTCTCCTAAGACTTAAGCTGAGTGCTCTTTGAAGGGAATAAATTTTTATTGCCAACAAAAATTTTGCAAAATAAAATAGAAAATTATTATTCATAAAATAACTATATGTACCCTATCACACTGAAGCCACCGCAAATTACAAAGACGCTAGAGGAGTTAAGTTAATCTCCATCAAAACTTTTAAAATTTTATTTTATGTTTAATTCATTGGCAGTGAATCCATAATTTGCTCTGTTTATCATGCACAGATGATTAAAATGCAAAAATTTCTTTCACAAATTCTCTTCTCCTTTTCTGGTTCATCTCGGAGTCAACATCCTCTCGGATGAAGAAGATCGTTAACAATTTCAGAAAAAAAAAAAAAAAAAATTGGTGAAGTTGGCATCTCATCAACAGGAAAATAATTTTTCCATTTGTGCCCACGGATAATCTAATATTTTGCAAATTTTAAATCGCCTTCCAGTTGACATCTCTCCATCTCTTTCTCTGGTTGGCTCCATAAATTTCGTTCTTCGGCTATCCGCCTCTCTGGAAACAGGATAATTAACTTGGAATTGCAACCAACATGACTCCGAAAAAAGAAAAGCATCTTTTAATTATTAACATATTTCTTGCTAAAGTGTTTTTTTTTTTTTGTTTATTAATTTCCATCTACGAAGAAAAAATATTTGGTATTTGACATTTGAAGTTTAAAAATAAGAGCAAAGCCCTTACTGACCTTTGATGACTCTAAATATCTTTTATATATTTTATACTTAAATGGAACGAAGGAATTAAGAGAATGTCCTGCTGTCCGTCAGAATGTTTAAAATTAAAATAAACAATCATTCAAATTAATAATATTGCTACCTTTCATGGCAAACTGTAAACTTGTTAACCGTTCGTAAATTTTCTTTGGATAGAGGATAATTTATATTAAAAACGGTATGATTGTTTAATACATCTCTAATGCAGTGTATTATAATTCCTTGAATATTTTCTCCAACAATAAGCTTCATATAGGTATAATAAATAATAATATGTCAACAAGCCCTTGGCTTATGGCTCAGAGGGAGCTAGAGCCCTGCACGGGTACGGGTTGGCCCGTAGGCCCGTTACCCGCCCGGCCCGCGGGCCGAGGGTTCGGATTCCAGGCAGTCGGATAATTTTATTTAAGCCATTTGGATACCAAATGGTTTAAATAAGAATGCCTGTATATATTCATAATAACGGTTATCGTATAACGTCTTAAATGGCCTAAGTTGCCGAAAAGACTGTGTGTATGTGCATGGGCGTAACTAGAGAATTTGGCTGGGGTGGTCCATGGGACCAGCCATCCTCGCTGGGGGGAGGGCTTAGGTCCAGCTATCCTCCAGGGGGCCTGGAAAGCCCCATATTTTCTCAATTTTTCTTGGAGCAGGAAGCTTTCTGGGGGAGGGGGGCACGAGCCTTCTGGGGGGGGGGGCAGGCCCATGTGTATGTGTATGTGAATGTGACTGTGAATGGGAAAAAAGTGTAAGTGTTAAAAAAAAAGAAATACTTGTCATGCATCATCAGCTAAAGGATCTTTGGGTTTTCGGAAAATAGGCAGTCATATGGGCTGCCTACCTTCCAGTTTAAAAAACTAACAAATCTACCTGGTATATATTTTAATCCGCTAATGTTCGTAATAAAATACATTTTAAAGAGCATCTAAAAAAATAGTTGATTTTTGAATTTTAATCAAAATCGTTGGATCGAATTTTGAGAAAATCGAAAAAAAACTGAAAAAGTACATCAATAAAGTGCTAGTATTTTTTGGCCGATTTTTTTCAAAAGCCTATTTTCAACCCTTGGTATCTAATTTAAATTTAAATTTTCAACCTTCTAGCTGTTTTCGTTACTGAGATATTTTGTTCACAGACAGACCCACTTTTTTGGACTCAGGTCCCCGGGGACCTCAAAATTTGTATATCCATCAAAAACTCGCCATCGAATTTTGACATTATCGCAGTACTTTCTCTCTATATATATTTTATATATAGGGTAAGAGAAAGTAAAAAGAATTGATTACAATTTCCCATCACATAAAGGCCAGAATAAATATTTTTCTTTAGGTATTCAAAATAAATTTTTTAATAATCACTTTAGATAACATCAGTATTGTGAATTAAAAGAATTCTTTTTCTAATATTTTTGCTTATATTTATGAGCATTCGATTGACTATTTATCTTCTAGGTGAATGTTTAATTATTATTTCCAGTTCTAAGAAATTTCATCGAGGCAGAAGGATAGATTGCTTATTTATATATTTATTACTTGGTACATGGTCCGCCTCGAAGTGCCCCTCTTGGATTGCCTTTTAATAATTATCCGTTCAATAATTACATGATTATCTTCTCTTATCCATATATGTAATATACCTAGTATAGGGAAGAAGTAATGGGATCATGACAAAAATTCGATGTCGAGATTTTGATGGAAATACACGTTTTAAGGTCCCGAGAGTCCACAATTGGTCTGAAATTTCATATTTAAGTTAGGCATCCCCATGGGACGTGACACGAACGAAGCTTTTGAACAAAATCTGCCATAAAGTACTACTACTTTACTGATGCACTTTTTCAGTTTTTTGCGATTTTCTCTAAATTTGCTTTAACGATTTTTTTTTAAATTCAAAAATCATTTATTTTTTAGATTCTCTTTAAAATGTATATTCTCATTTTGTCATTGAAATCTTCTGAAGACCACTTTACTCTTGTACACCATAGAAAAGATAGGAGAAATGGTTGCCATGGTATCAAAATATAAATATTTTCACATATAAATTTTACATCTTGAAAATCGAATGTACCGTACTGTCGGAAACTAAATACATGTCGACACAAGCACAGTACACAACTTTCGATTACCGAAGGTAAGAGAAAGTTGTGTGCTGTGCGCCATCACACCAGATTTTTTCTATTATACTTCGCTACAGTTCAGTCAAAACACATTTTAAGGTGATGAATTTTCAAAAATGTTATATTAGTTCTGCAGGGGGTTTACCCAAAACCGAAAAAAAAACATAGCAAGTTATCTTCGAGACCTCTGATTTAAACCATTTTGATCCAATAAACAATCGTCGGACTGTCTGAACTTGGGTCGCGCACCTTGGTTTTAAGATTATCATTATTTATATTTGTCAACACATCGATCACGTGGGGAGGGTCTGAGTTATTTATTAATAAAATTTAGTCCCAGTCTTAGCTTTAAATATCATACAGTACTATACAGTGTTTAACCGATTTAATAAGGGATGAGAGTAAGAAAGGGCAGTGAGGGTGCTGTGCGACTCGGGAGTGTCCGACCGTCCGTCCGGGCTTTCTTCCGAAGGAGGGCCCCCTATATAACGGACAGCGGGGCCAAGTGCAAGGCAGTCCTCAGGGGGCACACTCCTCACCAACATGACCGCCTTCAAGGTAAGTCTTACACACTCACTCACCCAGGTTATTCACACAGAAGACTAATCCACACCTCCTTTTTTGACGCTCCATCTATAATTTAAATATTATAATGGAATGATGATATAATAATGGGGAGGGGAGAGTTGCATTTTTAATTTTTAAAAAGCCTGTCGGTGTTACTCGATTAATAGGTAGTAAAGCAGGATTTTTTAATCTTCTATCGGAAGTTTTGTAAAACTATTATCGATTAATTGGTTTTTGTATTAGTAGAGTGTTTTTATTTTATTGTGGAGATGAGACATCTTTTTTCCGGAAAAATTCCTTTTTTTTTAACTTTTTTCCGTCCGATTTTTTTAAAAGTGTGTTTATCTATCTAGTTTTAGAAAAAATTGAAATTCTTGTGTCTCCTAATACATTTATTTGCCCATTTAGCCGAAGCCATTTGGAGTAAAATAATATTATTCGCACATTTAACAACCAAAAGGCTAAACAACTGAAGATGGTTCATTAAATTTGGCCGAAACGTCTTGTTAAATTTAGTTAATTTAATCAATAGACGCTTCCTTCTTGACTGATTTCCTTATCAATTCTTCACAGTCATATTTCTTCAATAATTAAAATTAACCAGGAAGTTGCCTATCGACTAGGAGAGCGTGACATTTCTATTTTATTTTTTATTTTTCATAATGGGACCATTTCATGCAACTGGTAAGATTCACCCGGGCAATTTTGACGTAAAATATTGTCCTGCAATCCTGTAAAAAGTTCCAAAGGGGACCCCCCCCTTTTGAATCGAAATTAATATGCAAATCCCTATAGGGATTTAACATTGGCTCTAGGGAATGAAGAACCGAAAAGTGAATTTGAAAAATCTCAAATACACCAGTAAAATATACTTCAAACAATTTTCACGAAAAATTTTACAAAACCAATTTATAGCTGAGATGTTATATTAATAAGAAGGCAGAAATGAGAGATGCAGCTAAGGCAGTGGCGGATCCAGAGGTGTTTCTCGGGGGGGGGGTAATCTGGAGTGACTGGTCGCACAGCACACATTTTTTTTTCTTAATTTCGGTAATTTAAAGGCGCATTCTGTACTTGTTTGCTAGAATATAAATACAAATCAAATTTTTAAGTATTAATTTTTAAAATTTTACTTTAAAAATATATTTTTTTTTTTTTTTTCGAAAAAAAGTATTTTTTTCAAATCTCAGGGGGTAATTGCCCTTTACCCCCCCCCCTGTATCCGCCCTTGAGCTAAGGTTATTTCTTTATTCATTTAATTCACACAGCTGACGTTTCGGTTCTGTGTTTGAACCATCCTCAGAGTCGGCGAAAAGTCATTATGAAAGGGTCATAGTGGGTTTTATACATTGTTGAACAACTCATATAATAAATATATACACATGAGATGACCAGGTACATAATGTACATGTAGAGTTGTTCAACAATGTATAAAATCCACTATAAAACTTTCATAATGACTTTTGGCCAGCTCTGAGGATGGTTCAAACACAGAACCGAAACGTCAGCTGAGTGAATGAAATGAATAAAGAAATAACCTTAGCTGCATCTCTCATTTCTGCTTTCTTATTAATTAAAAATTTTATTGATATACTTTTTAAAGAGCATCTAAAAAATAGGTGATTTGTGAATTTTAATCAAAATCGTTAAGGCCAATTTTGAGAAAATTAAAAAAAACTGAAAAAGTTTATCAGTTACAAGTGCTAGTACTTTTTGGCAGATTTTGTTCAAAAGCTTTTTTTGAGTGTCCTGGAGGGTACCTAACTTAAATATAAATTTTCAATCCGGTAGCTCAATTCCTTCATGCTAAAAATCGTTACATACAAACCCACACACACACAGACAGACCAATTTGCGGGACTCCCTTTTTTTGGACTCAGGGGACCTCAAAACGTGTATATCCATCAAAATCTCGACATCGAATTTTTGACATGAACGCAATACTTTCTCTCTATATATTTCATATATAGGGTAAGAGAAAGTAAAATCAGGGAAATAATTCTCCAAAATATTTCTACTTTTGGAAAGTTTTGTGGCATTTTAGTCCTCTACTCTTTCTTCTCTATTTATTTATAAATAAATCTTGAGTTCATTGAGTCGATTCTCCAGAGATTTGAATGCAGGTTGTGAGTGAATTTTATAAACAAGTAGTTATGCCCGATGGCAAAAGATGGCGTTTCATTGTATTTATTATGTCTACCTCTAAATAAATAAAATATTGGTAGATTTTAATTCAAAAAATAATGTGGACAATAGACAAGATTCGAGCTTTTATTTTTTAACGGGGGCTGAGAGAAAAAGCAAGCCAACTTTGGCACTTGATTGTGGAAAGAAAAAGGGTGGCTTAAGGGAAAAGGAAGAAATTCCAGCTACTTAGCTAGGGTAACTCGTGGTCGCTATTCACGTACTCAAAAGGTGTGAGCACCTGAGTGGTAGACATTTATTTTATAAATGACTAGCTGAAGGCTGCCCCCTGCACCCTCTATTTATTCTGTAGAAAATAAACTCTAGACAGAAAGAAATCCTTTTTTTTTTTAATTTATGCTAATTATTTTAATTTAGTAACTTATAAAAAAAATTCAAAATCGCCATTCCTTTTAGAAAGGTGGTAGAGGACTCACTTCAAGGGTCGCTTATTTAAATTGTATTGGCACAGAATAGATTGTTAATATTAGTAAAATACACCTATACCATTTCAAAATGATATCATTTAGGTTTCAAGCAAATTCTAATTTTAATAAATATTTTGTTTGTATTGAGTAGATACAAGGGGAGGGGGGAGTAAAGGGAGTAATTACCCCCTCCCCCTTCTGGGATTTAATAAAGATATTTTTCTTGGAAATTAAATTTTATTTTTAATATCAAATTTTAAATATTAATACTTAAAAATTTGATTTGTATAAATGTGACCGTCCACATGAAAAGGTACAAAATCTTCACCGGGGTCAAAATTTAGTTTGTATGCTTTCTGTACAGAACACATCCTGTTGAGCAAGCCGGTATTTTTAGAATTTGTTTATCATTTTTTTGCTTTAAACATATTAATTTTTAAAATTTTGGTTATGAAAAAAAAAAAAACCTAATTTTGAGAAAATTGAGTTTAATGTTTGGTCCCTTTTCTCTTCTCTCACCTTTGTCTTGTTTTTTCAAATTTTATACATCGATTCATCGAATATTTCATCATGTAAGCTGAAGAACTAGAGAATCGGAATCAGTAATAAAAAAAATCGATTTTTGACGAGACAACGTCTTACAAATCATGTGTCTATAGTGGCCTGTTAGGGAGGCATGCACGGAGAAGTTTAGTGGCTTGAATATCACCTCTGTCTTAAGAGGTATAATTATGGTGAATATACGGTTAGAAAGAATGATTTTTCAGCTAAAGATTTCACCGTTTATTTTTTTCCTATCATTTCATTTTACCGCTCTGCGGTAAATTCTAATTTGAAAGTTGAAACCCCTGTAGATTCCGATCTCAATTTGTGCAGAAAGAAAACCTCTAATAGAATAAATAAAAAACTCCAAAACGATTTTTTTTTTTTACTTTTTTAGTAAATCGGCTCTCCTGAAAATTTAGCCTAGTGAAGATTTGGTACCTTTTCATGGATAGTTACATATACTTTTATTTTCTCCTTCCATAGTCCAGGATCTCGGGCCCATTTTTACAAGTTATTACTAGAGACCGGATTTTAAGCAAAATGCTTATTGCTGAATTTTATAAGCAACCATTAGATATTTAATTTCTATACGAATTAGGAAAAACTAAGTGCATTGAGATTACATTTTTTATGCTTTTTTCCCTTTCGTGCTTATTTGAACTTATTTTACGAATATTTATAATTTTTTTTTTTTTTTTTATTAAAAAACCTTTTTCCCATTCACACACGCATACACCAGGGACGTATATCAGGGGGGGGGCGCCCCCCCAAATTTTCCAAAAACCCCCGCAATGTGAAAAAATACAGCCCTGTAAAAAAATTTTTTCCGCAGAGTGAAAAAATTTGGTTCCGCAAATAAAAAAAATTTTCGCAGGGCGGGGCGGAATAAATATAGTTTCTTTAAAAAAAATTTTGTATCTGCCATTGGTATGAGTAAATATTGCTTATGAGATGCTTTTTTTCAACTTTTATGCTTATTTAACAACTTTTTATTCAAGTTTTTTATGCTTTTTTAAGCACTTTTTTTTCATTTTTTTATGCTTTTTTGTCCGGTCTCTAGTTATTACTATCAAGCTAATTTTCCGTGAGTAGCTTCATTTTGATGAGACGACCAATTTTTTCTGTTACAATAAATTCTTGAAAGTAGTAGCTAACAGGAGTAGAAGGGATACAATATTTCAATTTGACGATTCCCAAAAATTTTTTATTATTTATGGGTTTTTTCATTAAATCTTGAGAAAATTATTAACATTATTGAAAAAAAAAATATTTGTCTCCTTTGTTCTACAAAATATTTGTCCTACTAAATATTTTTTTTTTTTAATAATGTTAATATAATAATTTTCTTAAGATTTAATGAAAAAACCCATAAATAATAATAAATTTTTGAGAGTCTTCAAATTGAAGTATTATATCCCTGCTACTCCTGTTAGCTACCACAATCAAGAATTGTTGTAAGAGAAAAAGTTGGTCGTCTCATCAAAATGAAGCTACTCACGGAAAATTAGCTTGATAGTAATAAATTGTTAAAATGGCCCCGGGATCCTGGAGTATAATATTGTGTTCGTGTCAAAAATTCGATGTAGAGGATGTTGATGGATATACTTGTTTTAAGAGTCCCTGATTCCAAAAAGAGGTCCCTCAAAATGGTATGTAAGGGTGTTTGTTCAAATCTATTTCGACACAAAAAATCTGGTAAACAAGTACAGAATGCAACTTTAAATTACCGAAAGTAAGAGATGATGTATGGCAGTCACACCAGATCCCCCCCCCCTCCGAAAAACTCCTTAGGATCCGCCCTTTGTATGCATTTTTCGTTTGGGCGTACTAACAAGCCTATATTTAGACAGATAACAGGCCTATCGCATCATTCAAAAAAAAAAAAATCTTATAATCTGATTTTATTTTTTGCTGTCTCAATATTTTTAAGCTTGATATCCAAATTTGGCTGATTAATAACCTGGGACAATCTTTTATTATCGGACCACTTAAAAAAAAAATAAATAAATAAACCGGCTCTTATAATCCTGATGATGTCTATCTTGTAAAATCCCCGAATGGTGATCAGGTATGAAGAAACAGGCTATATATCCGGTTGTAGGTAGGCGATCTGCATATTTTGATCTCAACTCTGGTTGGCATGGCATGGCACTCCAGATAGTTGTTTTGGCGTCGCCTATAAGGTCAGGACGAGTCATCGACATCCAGTCTTCTTCTTTTTTTTTTCTTATTATTTTGTTTCTTCTTGGTGTCCATGAAACCAGTAGACGGCGACGCCGTCCCTCGTTCTCGCCATACCTGCTTGCCTGTCCCCCTGCTTGGCTATTAGCATCAAAAAAAAAAAAAAAAAATAATCCCAATTATCTTGTCAAAAAGCTTTTTACATTTTCAAGAATGTGTTTACTCTGGACTTATAAATAGAAATAGAAATTTAAAGAATTTAATATGCGAACCATCTTTTCTTCTTCTTTTTTTTTTTAAGGATAAATAAAGAAATAAAATAATACATCCATCCGTCTCTGGGAAATCTTTGTTCCTAATAGATTCTTCTCAGCTTGAATTTATGTAATATTTATACCAAGTTCATTTTTTGTAAGATAAGTAATAATTAAAGTAAATAAATAAATAAAATAAATTATTAGTCTTAAGGAAATGGATTTGCAGCCAAGGAGAATAAAAAAACTATTTAGTTTCTTTCGGTCGACGTTTCGGACGCCAATCGCGTCCTTCCTCGGGACCTGCAGTCAACAAACATTTATTCAAATTATAATTGCTTTACATAAAAAGATATATAACGTTCTTTTTTTAAATAAATAAAAACATTTTTTTCTTACCAAAGATTGTTAGAAAGCACACATAGATTTTGTTGTGGCATACATAAAATATTTGAACAATATTGATAATGGCATTTTTTATGTATAAGGGAAGAGCTCTCTGTGCGTTGTTTTTTTCCAATTGAAGCATTTCTTATATAACATGACATATATATTGATTAAATTAGTGTAAATTTAGAAATTCCAATCGGATTAAACAAGTTTAATTTAAATAGAGAAATATTTTTTCTTTTCTTTTCCCCATAATAACAAAAATATAAAAATTGAATTTAGAATATTAAATTTTTAAAAAATCTATTATTGGATTTGTTTTTAGAAGCTGTCGATATTAGCATGAGAGCCAATTTCTTCAAATTTAATAATAAAATATACAAACTCAACTCAGGGCAAACAATGGGAAATAATACTGCGCCTTTCTTTTCAAATCTCGTGTTAGAAGATCTTGAAAAAACAATCGTCGAACCTTTGAACCTAACGTTTTTCTATAGATACATGGACGACTCCATTTGCTGTCTAGAAATAGACCAAATTGAAAAAGTTAGAGATCTGTTAAACTCCTATGACTCCCACTTAAAATTTACATACGAAAAGGAAGAGAATAACTCAATTAATTTTCTTGACACCACATTAATTAGAAAAATGGACGGCACTATTACAATAGATTGGTTCAGGAAAAAATCCCAAACAAGTCGCATCATGCATTTCCACTCACAGCATCCAATGCACCAAAAAATAAATACAATTAAAAATCTCATTAATAGAATGACGTGTATAAGTGATAAAATGTTTTGGGAAAAAAATCTTCAAAAAATACAGGAAATATGCACACACAATGGGTACCCTAAAACATTTGTAAACAAAATTATAAACACAACTGTAATTCAGAGTCGGAGCTGTGAGAAGGTTGACAACGCGAACCAAACTAACAACAATATTATTTATTTTGGCTTAGATTTTTTACCCTAACATCAGTCACCTCCTTAAAAAAATCCTAGAAACGGATACAATTAAAATAGCCTTCAAACCGAATAATACAATTAAAAAATTATATAATCAAAAAGACCCAATCCCAGTGAATGAGCGGTCAGGCGTTGTATATAAAATAAACTGCTCAGGCAATGATATTCAGAATTGTCCATGTTGCTATATTGGCACCACAAAACGTAAATTAAGCACAAGAATATCAGAGCACCGACTATCAGTGCGAAACAAAAAAGAAACAACAGCCTTGGCCGCCCACGCGTTGCAAAACTCACACAGTTTCGATTTTGAAAACGTAAAAATAATGTATCAAGACGAAAATCGCTTTAGGCGAGAATTCGTCGAAATGTTAACCATTAAAAAATATAGCCAAACAGCCTGTAATTATAAAGAAGACATAAAGGCCCTAATAACAGTGTATGAGAACTTAATAGATTTTTTAAAAATTTAATATTCTAAATTCAATTTTTATATTTTTGTTATTATGGGGAAAAGAAAAGAAAAAAATATTTCTCTATTTAAATTAAACTTGTTTAATCCGATTGGAATTTCTAAATTTACACTAATTTAATCAATATATATGTCATGTTATATAAGAAATGCTTCACTTGGAAAAAAACAACGCACAGAGAGCTCTTCCCTTATACATAAAAAATGCCATTATCAATATTGTTCAAATATTTTATGTATGCCACAACAAAATCTATGTGTGCTTTCTAACAATCTTTGGTAAGAAAAAAATGTTTTTATTTATTTAAAAAAAGAACGTTATATATCTTTTTATGTAAAGCAATTATAATTTGAATAAATGTTTGTTGACTGCAGGTCCCGAGGAAGGACGCGATTGGCGTCCGAAACGTCGACCGAAAGAAACTAAATAGTTTTTTTATTCTCCTTGGCTGCAAATCCATTTCCTTAAGATTAATAAATAACAGCCATTCTACACTTTTATTAATAAATTATTAGGATCAGGAAGATGTTTAGCAGCCAGCAAGTGATAAAAAAAACTATTTGATTATCGTCGACGTTTCGGGATCACGTCGATCCCATCTTCAGGAAGATAAACTGTTATTGTTGCTTAAATAGATGCAATTTTGGTTCATACAAATATAAATACTTATATTTGCATTTTTATATTTTTTTATATTTTATATGAACCAAAATTGCATCTATCTAAGCAACAATAACAGTTTATGAAGATGGGATCGACGTGATCCCGAAACGTCGACGATAATCAAATAGTTTTTTTATCACTTGCTGGCTGCCATACATCTTCCTGATCCTAATAATTGCCACTCAACCATCGAAATTCTTCTATATAAATAAAATAAATATTTCCAAGATAGGTGGAGTTACCATGTCTATAGTCTTAGCTCGGGTAACTCCTGGTAGCTATCCACGCGTTCATACCAAGTGAGCCCCTGAGTTTATTTTATTTATTATAATTTATCGAGGTACCCAATGGCCTACGGCTGGAAGGGGCAAATAAATAAAAAAAAAAAAAAATTTATCGAGGATTCCGGATTCATTTTAGATCGTTAGCCATAATTACAAACTGGTATCTGCACTTTACTTTTTATAATTCAGGGGTTTACGGCGGTCAGCGACCATAGCTTTTATGCCCTGATTTTATAAGAAATTACTGGAAATTTTATAAGGAGATCACAGTCTCAGGGAAATCTTTGTCCCTTATAGTTTCTTCTCAGATCCTTTGATCTTTATTTTAATTTACTTTAATAATTGTGAAGATTATGAAGCCAGAGTTCGCTCACGTTTAATTTTGGTGGGGGTATAATTTATGCTGCTAAATTCAATTGGGCTTTGATAGAAAAAAAGTCTCTCTCAATGAAATATTAATAATAAGTCCACAAGAAGTGAAATTTGTCACAACGGCCAAGAACTTTCAATCGCGTTACCATGGAATTATCTTTTATGAAAATAAATTGTTAAATATCATTATTAATAAAGGCCCCTCGGTTTGAGGTATTAAAAAATATCAATATTGATGTCTTAAAAGCCAAAGAGAGTGGGTTCGGATCCCAGGCAGTCCGAAAGCATATTTATTTAAATGTCATCATTTGGATACGATGTATAGTAATATAAAAGCAAGTAAATTTGTATCGAAATTAGGAAAAAATAAAAATGTTCATTTTCTTGATTTTTTTAGGCCAAATATAAAATTTAATTTATTACACCAATTAATTATTGAAATTATTGAATGAATTATTTCAAATTTAAATAAATTAATGGTGTAAAAGAAAAATCCCGTTAGATAATAATAATCAGCCAAAGGAATAAGGAAATTGATAAAAATAATTTTATTATTCTGGGGGGGGGGGGGGAGGGGGAGGGCCATAACGAGTTACCGATTACTGTACAACATAATAATCATTATAAATGTATAAATTTTCAATCAATTCCTTAAAATATTAATTTTCTTCAACTATATACACAACATATACAGGTCTATTCTCTAAAAACAGATGTTAAAATTTAAAATAAACAAATGGGTGTTAAAAAGTAATGTAAAAACAATTAGCGTTAAAAAATGCTATTCTCTAAACAAAGTTTTAACAGCGACGTTAACATGTTGGTTTTATTTCAAAGCTATCAAAACCATAACCTTACTTTTTGGGTTAAGGACGCGATGTTTATTTTAAACACGACTTTAAAATATTAAAGTCACCCCCTAGACATGAAATTAATTTTTAACAATATTTACTAAATGTTAACGTTTTGGCTTTAAAGTTTTTGTTTACATAATAGCTATTTGAGGCAAGGAAGTAATCTTGAATACCATTTTTTAACGCTGATTGTTTTTACATTACTTTTTAACACCTATTTGTTTATTTTAAATTTTAACGTCTGTTTTTAGAGAATAGACCTGATTCTGTATTTAAGAAATGGAGGATGGCTTTAACCAAAGCCGAAACGTCAGCTAGCTGTTGAAATATATATTTAAAGAAAAATTCTGGCTGCATTATTCTTCTAACTTTCATTCCTGTTACAAATTCTACCAGCCATAAAATACCCTTATACTAAAAGCCTCTATTTTATTATTTTAAACTACTCTTATAAAATCGATTTTTATAGAATAACTCTCAGAGAGGTATTTTTTTAATTATTAATATGTATTTCTATTGTTGCAGATTGTTTTGGTTGTGGCCATTAGTTTTGCGTTTGCATCAGGGCGGCCTTCACTTCAACCTCTGGGAGTTGGAAAGTGAGTGAAAAAAAGGCTCAAATCATCACTAATCATTTCTCTTAACCACTAACCCATATATGTCTTGTGTTTGTGTTGTTATTGTTCTATTTGAATGGAATGACCAAGAGGGAGTGGGTTGCACCCGAGGTCTAACCCTAATTGAGTGCATTTTTAAATAAACCAAAAAATAAATAAATAATTCATATTAAAAAAAAAAAAATATGAAATTATTTTAAATCTCTCACATTCATTCTTTCTTTGTTAGAGAAGAAAGAAGATTGGATATAATAACTTAAAGGTGAGTTAAACATGTTTGTGCATGTACATAAATAAATAAATCATTAAATAATCATGTATTGAATTTAATATCAGTTCTAAAAATCGCATTATATACTAATTGATTTTCTGTTTTTCAGAGAGAATCCATCTGAGATCAAGATAGCCGAAATACCAAATGAAAAAATGTCGAGTATAATTACGACATTCCTTCACGCACCGAATCCACTCATGGAATATATGAATCAGCAGAAGACAAAGAATCATCGACAGATTATATATCAACAGACTATCTTATTGCCAAGTAAATTACTCTCCTCTTCTGTTACAAATAATAATAATAAACAATTATCTGAAATGGATAGGACGTCGTCGTTTCTGAGACCAGTAACAGGAGGTGGAGTTCGAACACCAACAACACCATCCATGAATAATAATCGGCCAGTGGCTTATCAGATTGGAGGATACGACCAGAACGCTTGGCCTTTCCAAATGACTATACATGATCCTTATATATCGATGTTAAACTCATTTACTAATGTTATAGAGTATGGTTCTGAAGATGAACAAGTAAAAGAATCCTCAAATCAAACAATAAACAATAATTCAACTACTGAGAATATATCAGAAACTACAGAGCCCATGGAAATTATGAAGACTGAAGAGAAAAAAGATACAATTAAATCTCGATCAAAAAGATCTCAAGTAACTATAGATAAAGTTAAAGTTTATACTTTAGAAGAGGTTTTAGAACGAGCTTTAAATAATCGGAAAGGAAAAAATATTGAAGGACGTTTACTTCCTGATGGAGAGTATCATATGAGTAGTGAACTAGAATCAAGACCTGCGGTTACATTAGAATCTTTTGCGGATTTGATAAAAAAAGATGAAATAATACCAGAAATTGGTAGACGGACTGTACCATTAAAAAAATTAAAAGAAGAACCAAGGGAAGAGATAAAGAAAAAGGAAGAAAAAGATTCAGAAACGGAATTAGTTGAAGAAGGGAAAGAAAAAGAAGAAGTGACAGAGAAACCTAACAAACAAAAGAAACAAGATGAAAGTAATAATAAAAAGAAGAAACAAGAAGAAAATGAATTATTTTTGAGTTTGTTTCATCCAATTCAATATCATATCCAACCTCCATTGCCAGAAGGATTGTATCCTATACAATTTGTAACACCAGCGATTCAACCACAACTACACCCAACATCTGCTGCGGGAACTTATTCTTTAATCAATTGGTTTCGTTCACTTCCATTACAAAAGCAAGAACAAGTGATTCCTTCAACAGGGGTTGTTATCGAACCTGAAAATATTCCTAAGGATGAGGTAGTTTTACGTAAAGGTGGTATTGCTATTGCCGGTCCAGGGGGCGAGGCATCCACAGGAGCAGGTGGTACCGCGATTGTGGGTCCTGGTGGTGTGGCATATGCAGAACCTAACACATTATCGGTTGTTGGTCCCGGAGGGCGGGTTCTCTCAGCTCAAAGTTTAGCCAAGGGTTCGGAACAAGTTCTAGCATGGGGTCCTGTAGTTTATCATCATCCAGCCAACTAATTCATTATGGTATCCACCCTCTTCAGGTTTGCGTGGTTCGAACATCCAGCGTACGCAGCACTAGTAGCACCTCCTCCTCCAGAACCAGTGACCACCATTGATCTTCGACCTGTGGCCACCATTGATCTTCAACCCTCGGCTGAAGCTTCGGCAGAAGAAAATGGTACAGCAATCGCAGCACCAGTAGCTCAAGCGATTATCAAAAAGGGCCAGAGGGTCAGAATTATATTCAATCCGAAAGCCGTTGCCATCGCTGGACCTGGAGGACGTGCTCACGCTCATTCCGACCTCATCATTAAGCATATAGACAGAAGAAAATAGTGGGGAGGGGAATTCGTAATTAATATTATTCTTTACATAAAAGACTGATTAAAACAAAACCACAACAAATTCCTATTTATATGTTATTTTGCTTCTTTTTTTAAATGTGATTTATTATTATTATATTTTTTGAAAGTGAAAAAAGCTCAAGTAGTGATACTGTAACCAGTATTAAGGAAAAACTACAGACAGGCCAAATAAAAAAATATTTATTATTATAAAAATCATAATCCTTAAATAAATAAACTCATTTTGTTTATACTTTTGGTTTTCTTTTTTTAAAATGTTATCTTTTTTTTATTTTAATTATTAGTTAAGGTACAAGAACAAGTGATATATTCACGGATGGAGGGGTGGGGGAGGAAGAGCGGGAAAGCATCTGTTTAAGGCCAGTGAAAAATTTTAATAAAAACAAAGAAAATACCCCACTTTTTTGGACTCAGGGGACCTCAAAACATGTATATCCATCAAAATCTCGACATCGAATTTTTGACATCAACGCAATACTTTCTCTCTCTATATACTGTATTTCATATATAGGGCAAGAGAAAGTAAAACTACTATATATTCAAAATCTTTCTTTTTAATATTTAAATAGGAAGAATGAATGAGCAAGCAGCTAGTTATATTTCAATTTATTAATAAACCAGGGCCGACGTTTCGTTCACATATAGGACTATCCTCAGGGTCAGGTTAATGTCTGAAAATATATATAATCTTCGCCAAGTTATATTGGGCATACACAATTATACATAGCTTAATCATGATAATGCCTCAAATTTTATTATTATCGTACCATGGACAGAGAGTGAATTTAATATATTTTTGAATTTTTAATATTTGAAAAAATAAATAGGAATGGGCTGGAAATAGTCTTAGAAGTCGAAAAAAAAAATTAAAATCAATTTTAAAAAATAATAGAAGCTTAATGAGTGATGCCGAAAGAATTATAGAACCGAAACTCTTCAACCACGCTGATTTTTCGGCAAGGATGTAAGAAGGGAAAAATAAAAACACAAAGTTTTGTATTTTTCCAAATGAGTTTAGGAGGAATTAAATCAAATCATTTGGAAAAATATAAAACTTTATGTGTTTTTATTTTTCCCTTCCTACATCCTTGTCGAAAAATCAGCGTGATTGAGGAGTTTCGGTTCTAAAAAAATAATAATTTGAATTTTGTTCAATATAAAAATTAGATAATAAAAGAGAAAGAAAGGAGGAGAATTAGATAATAAAATTTAAAATCTAGCAATTAATTTTAATATTGTAAATATGGACCTTTACTGGCTAGACAAACGTAAATAGTGGATAAACAAAAACTGTTCTACGGCAGCTTTAAAGCAACTACAGTAATAGAAAAATTAATTAATGTTAGCGAGGCGAATAGCTGAATCAGTATGTAGTAGAAAATAAAAGGCAGCTATGTTAATTTCTTTATTTAAGAACCCACAGCGACGTTTCGGTCGACTATGCGACCATCTTCATGGTTAGAGTTCAGTCAACAGAAAAACCTCTTCTTTGACAGACATTTCATAAAAAAAATTAGTGTTGGTCAAATGTCTACTTTGCAGAAACTCAAATATGCAGAATAAATAACTTTAGAAGTTTCATGCCTTCAGAAATTTCATGCCTTCAGAATTTTTGATAAATAATTATTTTATTTTCTTTCTTGCCTTATTATTGTTACTTTGATTAGAGGTCGGCATATAAAATTTCAGATTCAACGGAGATTGAAGAAAAATGTTCGTCAGCGAATAGATAAGATTAGAATTGAAGAGTAAAATAATTGACAATATTAACTTGGCATATAATTGTCATAGGAAACTTAGAAGATAAGTGAATTAAATATGTTTAAGAGAGAAAAAGTAGTTGAGTATCAACGGTGGTCGATATGATGGATTGGAGTTCATTCATTAACATACTCATATTAGCTACTGACTCTTGATTGATTCTTAGATTCCGGGGCGTTTATAAGTTATATCTATTTTGCCTAATAGAAAAAGTTTTACTACTTAAAGAGTTTGGTCCTCCCCCACCCCTCCCAACTGAAATCCTGGCTACGTTGCTGAGAGGTGTTTTTCTCTTATTTTTGGATCCGATGTATTGCATATTAATTAGACACATATAGTACACGACAAAACCAATGACTCATCCAAATTTCTTTATATGCCCTTAATTATAATCTGCTATCATAGCAACTATTTCTCGTATCTTTCCTATGAAGGAAAATTTCAACCTCCTTCCCATTTCGTACTAGAGATATTTTGGGGGACCCACTGTTTTGGACTCATGGGACCTCAAAATGTGCATTACTTTCAAAATCTCCAGATCGAATTTTTGACATGAATACAATACTGAGGAAGTATGTGTAAATGCAGGCAGCCAGAAATAAAAACGCTCTCAATTCCCTTTGAATGTCCAGACGTTTCGGGCAAAATTTATTCGCCCATCCTCAGTGAACTCTCTCCCACTAGAATAGTTCACTGAGGATGGGCGAATAAATTTTGCCCGAAACGTCTGGACATTCAAAGGGAATTGAGAGCGTTTTTATTTCTGGCTGCCTGCATTTACACATCCTTCCTCAATATATTTCCAGCCATTAAACATTATTATATCATTATTATGAATACAATACTTTCTCTCTATATTCAGTATTAACATATGTAGGTAAGAGAAAGTCAAAAGAGGGAGTCAGTTTTCAAAGCGAAGAGCAATGTTTCCCAACTTATTTGTGGTAAGTTTTTCTAAAATTCATATGCCAGAATATTTTCTAAACATTCATTGTAACATGTGTACTATGGTAAAATTAACAATTATTTTACACTGTAGATTTTTCCTACTAATTTTTTTAATTAACTTGTAAGAGGAGTTTAATACCCCTATTGTCTTGACTAATTTAATAACTATCTGACGAATTATTATTTATACGAAATTTGAAAATATTGTAATTTATTGTTTTCTAAATTTTAAAATTGTATATCATTTTGTCTTATGGGACAAAAATTTATATAATATTTCATTTGAATTGGCTACCAATTGGACCAATTGAACAAATAGGGCCCGAGGCTAAATGGCCTCCGATGTCGAAAAAGACATAAGTAAAAAAATGTTTAAAAATATATCATTTTGGCGGGTTTCATGTTTTGCACTTAGGTCACCGCAAATTGTGAAAAAATGGCAATATTCAATACGCGTAAGCATCTAGATTCGAATTAGAGTTTGATTTCAAAACTTCGAAACCGTAATCTCACATAGCCTCTTGTCTCCTCAAATTACGATTTAGAATATACAGTATATAGTCATATAGTTAAAATTTTATTATTCTCTTTGTAACTAAATGACAAAATAAATAGCTCTAAAATCATACGTTGAATATTAAATGAGATTTCGACTTTGATATGCACCGATTGAACTCGATAAATTTCTTTAAAAAAACTCAAACAATGACTCAATTACAGTTGGCATCAATTTTTAATTTGAATATTACAATTTCGCCATTTGGACACGTGACCTGGCACCAAATTTTCAATCACAGGGTTTGAATGAAATATACAAATTATTATCTCACGTTATAAATTTGTTTTAAATATACTACATGTATTGTATTACATATTATAGAGCGATGACGAAATTTTTCTTTAGAAATTATAAACTATCAGAATTCACTTTGGCTCGTTGAACTAATGATAATTCTAAATTCTAATTTCGTAGGTAATTAGTGATTGATTACCAGGGCCGCAGACAGACTTGACGGGCCCCGGGGCTACTTACTAATACGGGCCCCCCCACCCCCCAAAAAAAAACTTGGTTTTTTTTTAGTATGTAAAAGGCTATTGTACTACTTCATCCCAACAATTTTTTACACATTTTTTGACTCAACTTTTGAAATAGTTATACATAGCTTACAATATTTATTTAAATAAATTTAATTAAAAATTTTTCAAAATTTCCTAAACAAAGTGTTACAATAATTTATCGATACCAGATCCGGACAGAGGATTTCCGGGGGAATCTGGGGGGTTGGAAAATTTTTTTAAAATTAGCCACTGAAATCTGCGTTTTTAGCTATCCTGAGTCGTGAAAAGATCAAACTTGATTTGAGGTTAAAAGGCCCGGGCCCCATGAAAAAAAAATTTCAAGAAAATGATTTTTTTTAATTGAAATTGTAAGGAAAATTTGAGCTTAAAGGGCCCGGGCCCCCGGAGGAAAAAAATTTCAAGAAAATGATTTTTTTTAATTGAAATTGTAAGAAAAATTTGAGCTTAAAGGGCCCGGGCCCCCGGAGGAAAAAAATTTCAAGAAAATGATTTTTTTTAATTGAAATTGTAAGAAAATTTGAGCTTAAAGGGCCCGGGCCCCCGGAGGAAAAAAATTTAAAGAAAATGATTTTTTTTAATTGAAATTTTAAGGAAAATTTGAGCTTAAAGGGCCCGGGCCCCCGGAGGAAAAAATTTAAAGAAAATGATTTTTTTTAATTGAAATTTTAAGGAAAATTTGAGCTTAAAGGGCCCGGGCCCCGGAGGAAAAAAATTTAAAGAAAATGATTTTTTTTAATTGAAATTGTAAGAAAAATTTGAGCTTAAAGGGCCCGGGCCCCCGGAGGAAAAAAATTTAAAGAAAATGATTTTTTTTAATTGAAATTGTAAGAAAATTTGAGCTTAAAGGGCCCGGGCCCCCGGAGGAAAAAATTTAAAGAAAATGATTTTTTTTAATTGAAATTGTAAGAAAATTTGAGCTTAAAGGGCCCGGGCCCCCGGAGGAAAAGAATTTCAAGAAAATGATTTTTTTAAATTGAAATTGTAAGAAAAATTTGAGCTTAAAGGGCCCGGGCCCCCGGAGGAAAAAATTTAAAGAAAATGATTTTTTTTTAATTGAAATTTTAAGGAAAATTTGAGCTTAATGGGCCCGGGCCCCCGGAGGAAAAAAATTTAAAGAAAATGATTTTTTTTAATTGAAATTTTAAGGAAAATTTGAGCTTAAAGGGCCCGGGCCCCCGGAGGAAAAAAATTTAAAGAAAATGATTTTTTTTAATTGAAATTTTAACCATGAAAATTATTTTTTATTAGAATTTTAAGGTGAGAGCGCAATGGGCCCGGGCCCCTTCGGAGGCCGGGCCCCGGGATGTAGCCCCCTGCCCCCCCCCCCTGTCTGCGACCCTGGTGATTACGGATCTGAATTTGTGACACAACTAGGGGTCGGGTTCCGCTTGTAAAAATCTCTCTTTCTCATGATAAAGGAAAATAAAAGATAACTTCAGCCCAGTTTCAGTATTCAAGATGACCAGAAAATCGCCTCTAAAAATAATCTATCCATCCATCCCATTGGTGTTCGATAAGAAAAGAATCATTTCTTTTAATGTTTGGACTTGGCATTATTTTAATAATAATAGTAGTAAAATTTCAATATTAATTATGATGTATGAAGCAACAATTAAAATAGTATATTATTATTTATTATCAAATATTTCTTCATTGATTTCCTGTCCTTCAGTTCAACCAATAAATCCAAAAATTTCTCAAGCATAATGAAAAGATGTATTTTAAAATATTCTGATTAAATAATGAAAATCAAATATAATTAATTATGAATTATTTTGCTTGTTTGTTTAGTTTGAGTCCACTGGTGGTACCCTATGTAGGAGGAGCTCGGGGTCAATTCCTTCTCCAGCCTGGAGCTCCTTCTTTCTTATCACCTCATGCGAGAGTACGTCAAGATACAGGCGAGAACGCTGAAGAGCCTTCAGATGGAGTTGCTATCAGTCCTCCACCAAAAGGTAAATAAATAAATATATACTGTATAAGGCATATATATATATATATATTATATATATTTATTTACTTCTTCCTATACATAAAGTATTTTGAGAAGATGATTATCCGAAGAGACAAAGCAGTTAAACTTATAATCCTGAAGACAACTCGAATTCAAATCCACCTTATGGCAAAAAATTATCCGACTCTGAGATTCCTTCTGAGAAGGAAAACGGAAACCCAGTATTATTCCCAATCTCAGTATTATTCCCATGAAAGTGACTCTTCCGTTCTTAATTTTCTACCGCTCCTCTTCTATGGAGATAATAAATAAAACATAATTCGAATATTAAGTCCTTCAAATTCAGGAAGTATTATTATTCAATAAATAAAAAAAATTCGGACAAGATGTAAATGATGATGAGCGCGCAGATGGCCATCAGATATTGGTTTAATATGCAAGTGAGAAAGAGACATAAGGTCTGAATTGTCCTCATATCGAGAACGACAGGAAAGGGTGAGAGGGGGACAAGGTCGCCGGAAATGACCAACCATACTTACAATGACGGGATAGAAGAAATTAATTGATCTATATTTGTAGAGAAAACGTTCTAAACATTTGTTAAAAATAATAAAGGTTATGCACTCATTTGCTCCATTTTGAAAAACCTTGATTATCCAAATTAAATTGGGAATGATTTTGGGGCATAGTTATATTTTGAAAAGATAAACGGCAATGCTATACAAATGTTATTTGAAGTTATAATATGAGATCCCAACTTCAAAATGTAATGTTGCATTATTAAAAAACATGAGACAAGCCTAGGATAGAAACTGAGAACTTCACTCATAAAAAAAAATTTCATAAATCAAAATTTGACATTCGGTCAAAGTCTCCCACAATATTTGCCTTTTAAATGTCCGTTTGTTTGTTTTTGGTAAACAATAAATGGAATATAATTTTTTCATGGCTTTTTTTACAATAGGCTATTATTTATTTTTTGAGGAGGCGATTAGCCGAGGGAATAAAGCAGTCAAGCTTATAATCCTGATTTGAAGACAACTCGATTTCTAATCCACCTAATGGCAATATATTAGGTCTATCAACTCTATTTGAGATAGAGCTCCTCCTAAGACTTCCTCAGAATTATTCCCATGAAAGTTACTCCTCAGGGTAACCGCAACGTGTCAGGGTTGGCACTAATGACTGAGAGAGAGAGAATTATTTATTTTTTAAATTTATTTAAATTCTTTTTCGATGTCTAAGCAAGGGCGGATCAAGAGGAGTTTCTCCGGGGAGTGATTTGAGTAGAAACACATTTTCAAGATATTTTTATTCAAAAATATGCAAGTTTCCAAAAGATAAATATTGTCGGATGTTTTTTTATTTTTTATAATTCTTCCTTCTATTTCAGGTACATCAATTGCTGAAGCTCGACCAGTGGGCTTGAGTATTGCAGGTGTTGGCGGTGTAGCGTCTTCAAAACCAGCCGCGACGGCCGTCGTCGGTCCTGGTGGTTTAGCTATTGCCAGGCCTGTTGCCACAGCTATCGCCGGTGTTCAAATTAATGAAGCTGTTCTCGGAGGAGCCGGCGGCGATGATTCGGCTTCGTCTTATGCTCATCAAACCAAGCACAAGCTCAGCCATAAGAAGGTGTTGCAAACATAACTTTTGGGTATATATTTTATGAGACAGTGAAGTATAACTTTTTATTTTGAAGGATAGTCAAATATATTTGGTTAAGAATATATAGTCACTATTAGAAGCCCTAAATAATTATTAAATAGGAAATTTATTTCTCTAACACAGAGTCTCATCGAATTGAATATATTAGGTTTGTAGTTACATGATGTATTTAATATGATACAACTTTAGAACTAGAAATCTGTACGTCTGTCTCATAGCAGGTCTAAACAGACTTGCCAAGAAAATTCCCTACTGTATAGGCGAGCCCTATGGTAGACCTGATTTTTAATTTTACCAAATGTTTTAGACAGTTAACAGAAATTATTAATGCGACTTTTTATTTCAAAAAATTATAATAAATCGAATATAAAATGTAGGTAAAAAGTGCTCTTCGCGAACAATTCTTTTTACTTTCTCCTACCTATAGGGCTATATGTTAATATAATTAAAGAGAGAAAGTGCCCCCGGGTGTGGCGTAGTAGGTAGCGTGCCTACCTCCTATACCAAACGTCGCGGGTTCGGACCCAGGCAGTCCGATGATTTTATTTAAGCCATTTGGATACCAGATGGCTTAAATAGAAATGCCTGAACCCTCAATAGATAATATTATATTACAACGGTTATCGTCTAAAGTCTTAAATGGCCTAAGTTGCCGAAAAGACTCTGTGAATGTGTGTGTGAGTGTGAGTAGGAATGTTTAAAAAAAAAAAAAAAAAAAAAAGAGAAAGTATTGCATGTATCTCGAAATTTTGATAAAAATATACGTTTTGAGGGGTCCGAGTTCAAAAAAGTGGGTGTCGCAAAATGGTATTTCTTGGTGAGTTCAATTTAAAGCATGAAAGGAATGAGCTATTGTAGGCCCTATATAGTTGAAATTTTATATTTAAGTTAGATACCCTCCCGATATGCGAAAATAATCTTTTAAATAAAATCGGCCAAAAAGTATTAGTTCTTTACAGAAGTAGTTTTTTTAATTTTTATTTTTTTTTTCTCAAAATTCGCTATTTTGATTATATTCAAAAATCAATTATTTTTTTAGATAAACTTTAAAATGAGCCTATTTTATTTTTAAATTTTACATCTTGAATTCTAATGTACTATCGAAAACTAAATATGACAGAAAATGTGTGACAAGCTTTCAATTACCTAATGAAGAGCAAGTTGTGTGCTCTGGGGGTGGTCACACCAGGTATTTGTTATTTGGAGTGGGCAAAATTATAACAAAAAGATTCACAAAGTATGATCAGTCACTTTAAATAAATCATTTATATTTGAGTGAAGGCCTAAGCCTATTTTGCGTTCATAGAGAGTGATCGATCTTATAACCATCATTCCTTAAACTACGTATAAGAAAGTTTTGTTGCATGTATTAAATTTTAGTTAGTATACATGGAGTCTATTTGCGGTATTAAAAATCCTACCTAGTCTAACCAAAATATGAAAAAATGTATAAATTATGTTTGATCCCGTCTCCACCATCAGATCGGTGGAGCCCTCGAGTCCCTACCCTCAAGGATTGCAATTTTGAACCACCAGGCTATTCCTGGAGAAACTGCAACCCTTCCCGGACTCATTTAACCCATAGAGCCATCTCAAGCCCACCCTCAATGATACAAAAACATACTAGTCTCCAAAATGCGTCAGCAAAAGACGTCTTTTCGCAAATACAAATAAAAAGCAATTGGAACCTGGGTCTCAATCTCTTAATCAGATTTGACCGCATTTCTTTATGAATTGTTGATGAAATATAAATAAATAATCAGGAATATCTTTTTGCCGGATCCTAAATTAGAAACAAATCAGGGGTCCTAACAATACGACCTAGTTAAAGATTAGCAGGCACCTAAAGCTAATAACAACGAATATCTAACTAGGGTCCTAAAATGAAAAATATTTCTTTTGGTTTCTCCGCTATTAGAGAAGAAGCTGTAGATTCAAAAAACCAAAAACCCTCGTTGGCATGGTGCACCCTCTTCCCTCTATATTATTCAATTATTAAACTAAAGCTAAGGCGTGAAAATTCATTTTCATACAGTGAAGCCAGTATGAAATGGGAGAAAAATAAAGAAAATATTTTTTTTCTATTGGACTTAAAAGACCTTCCTAAAATTTAAAGTTTTAAAATACAAATTTAATGAATTTAAGGTTAAATTATTTTATTTTTAATTTTTTTATTAATATGAAAATTTTTTAATTTAAAAAAATGTATTTTATATTATTAACTGATATTAAAAAAAAGAAGCTAATCTTATTTAGGGAACGCTAAAAAAAACAACATTCCAAAAAAGCTATTCTAAGCACTAATCCCTTTTAAATTCTTGCACCATACAAATCTTACCTTTACTGTCTGTTGTTAGTAGAGAATAAAATATACACCTTCCGGGGGTTTGAAGATCACTGGTCGCCTTCTTACTTAAGCTCAGCATGAAATTGAAGATCACTGGTCGTCTTCCTTGTGAAGTTCAGCTCTAAGTCTCAAATCCACTGATGAGACACGAATCTGAAAAGACAACATCTGTTAAAATCTCTCTTATCTCCAGGGTTAATAATAAGTTTAGATAGGGCAGGGGCGGATTAATGCAATTTTGACGGGGGGGGGGGCATTTTTTTTTTTTTTTTATTTAAAAACTTTGTTGGCATCTATGGCCCTTTCCTATTTATTTAAATTGATTGGTATCAAATTCAATTGAAATTAAAGAGCGGAAATCATAATTTCTTTAGATTACTAGTTTTTATAACCTTTCGAATTTCTTCTCGGGGGGGGGGGGGGGGAGGCGATCGCCCCCAACGCCCCCCCCCCCCCTTTAATCCGTCCTGGTATAGAGATTAAGAAAATGATTTACTTATTGAAGGGAAAAAATATTTTTCTTGGGAATTAAATTTTATTTTTAATATAAAATTTTAAAAATTAATACTCGAAAATTTGGTAATATAATCGTGTGGAGGAAGGTCTTCTAATTCACAGAAAGGAGAAGAAAAAAAAAGACTTAATCCGGCCTGGCATTTATTTCCAATGTCTACGTTTCAGGTTATACGACATTGAAAATAAATAATTGTCGAGCGAATTAAATTTTTTTTCTTCACCTTCCCTTAAAAATTTGATTTGTACATATATTCTGATAAACAAGTATAGCAACTTTAAATTACAGAAAGTAAGAGAAAGTTGTGTGCTGTGCAACCAATCACACCAGATACCCCCCACTCCCGAAAAACTTCTCTGAATCCACCCTTGTTCCAATTACAAGATCCCTTTTCCCAGTTTCTTCGTTTTTTTTGTCAAGAGCATCTTCATAACTCTTACTTTGCATCTCTTTATTAAATTCTAGAAATAAAAGACTAATTGAAAATTTTTGAATATTAGGTGGAGGCGAGCCCTGTGCATGTGGTGGTCGGCGGATTGCCAGCAACCCGGCGCCTAGCACAACTGCAACCACTGCAACCACTGCAACAACTTCAGCTCTTCCCGCAGCCCAGCGTATCTTTGAAAACAATGCCCAACACTCACTATGCCCTTCTCCCCGGCCATGTTTACTACGTTCAGTAGCCTGCTATAACTTATTTTAATTATTATTTTAAATAAATTATTCACTTTTTTATAAAATAATATGAATATTATTTATAAAAATCCTCAAATAATTCCTCGTAATCAACCAAAAGAAAAATTTAATCTATTGTCTTGCATGCTCCCATTTCAGCGTTTTAATTTGAAAGATACTTATGTTAGAGTTCACATTGAGTTTTTTTGAAAAAAACATTGAGATTGAAACGAAGAAATTACGATGTCCTTTTTTGACCTCTTTAGCAATTAATAAAAAAAGTCAAGTTTTTTATTTGGGCTATTTAGACTCCAGGAATTTATGAAGAATATGCTATCAAAATACTCTATTTTCCCGCAGGGAAAGAGGATCAATCCACTCCCATGAATATAAATATATTGTTATTTATTTTACAGAAATATTACAAATGTTGAACAAAAAGTTATCGCTGAAACTAGAATATGAAATTTTATAAAAATTCATTCAACCGAATTTTCTCAACAAGGGCTAACAGACGGAAATCTAAAATTGACAATTAGAAATAGTACCGGTAATAGTGTTAGTTGTTTCTAATTATAATTAGGCTTACATAAATATCTCTCTGTGTAAAACTCAAAAATAATCAGGAGAGAAGTTGATAATATAATTTGGGAAAGAGCAAGTTCAGAAGCAGCGTAGAAAATAAAGCCTTTATAAGCCAAATGCCGAAGAAGCCGTTTCTTATTATTATCTTATATTATTTTAGGCACAAAATTATAATCGTTGGTGCTTTAAATAAATACAAGGACTGGGGTTGGACCAGTGGCGTATTCAGAGGGGGGCCCAGGGGGCCGGCCCCCCCCCCAAAGCCTTCTCCAAAACCAAAAAATACCTATTGTTTTCACTAATGATTTTTTTTTTAAATAATTATTTTATTAACTCTCCTAAATTCTAAAATCTAACAAAAAACTTATAAATAATTGAAAAAATCTCTAATATTTACGAATTTTGTATTAAAATTATTTTTTATTTCAAGAAAAAAAATTTTTTTTTTATTTGTTTTTTATTTATAATTATTATATTATCTAAAAAAATTTCTCCACTTTAAGTTTCTTAGAAAAGGGAGGGGGGGGGGTTCAAAAACTTTTGGGCCCCCCCCAAGCAGAAATCCTGGCTACGCTACTGGGTTGGACGAATACATTTTCTCAGAAACGTCTCCTTCGGCATTTGGCTTATAAAGGCTTTATTTTCTATGCTGCTTCTGAAAGTGCTATTTATCAAATTATAAAATTCAAAAAGACAAAATTGTCAAGATTAAATTACTTGAGAGGAAGTCGGTAAAGATTAAACTATTCTAAATGTGTTTTGAATGAAATGAATTCATTTCATCATGATTTTAATAATAAACTCTTTAAATTTGTCAAAGATTTATATATCAGAATATATTTAATTTGAATATGAATTAGAATTGTAAAAAATTCAAGACTACTCACCAAATTAATGATTCCTGGAATTAAAACCGACGAGCTCAGGTACTAGGTGTTAGTAGGTTCGGCTGCTCAGCCTATACTGGCAGAAGGCATAAAAGATAGGCAGGTTTGTAGCCGTCGTCAACCTGTATCAACAAGTATAAAAACATATAGAAAAGTATATCTATATATATTCATCTGTGTGAGAATGGCATGTATATGTGTGTGTAAAAGAAATTATTATAAAATATCCCAATTTGAAGCAAAGAAAGTAATTGAAATATTTTTATTTTTATAAAAATTTATGAACTGAATAAATAGAAGTATTTTAATTTATTTTTAATAAAGAAAAATAAATAGGCAACGGAATTAGAGAATTGCCGGGCGCTGAGGCTAGTATAGAGTTAATAATTTGAAAATCATTAAAATTTCTTGGGTATAGGAGAATTTGCAGCCAAGGAATTAAATAAAAAACTTATTTAATTATTAACCGTCGACGTTTCGGTCGCAAATCACGACCTTCCTCAGGAAGATTAATTTTTAGAATACAAGGTTAACAGTATTATATTCAATTATCATTGTAAATTATACAATATTTAATTGGACAATTGATGGTCCATTGATTGTAATAAGCCCTAAGCGAGCAAGTCACTCTTAATACATATAGCCCAATTAAATATTGTATAATTTACGATGATAATTGAATATAATACTGTTAAACTTGTAGTCTAACAATTAATCGTCCTGAGGAAGGTCGTGATTTGCGACCGACCTTGACGGCTAATAATTAAATAAAAGTTTTTTATTTAATTCCTTGGCTGCAAAATCTCCTATAACCAATTCCAAGTCTACACCCACTTCTCATCACTAATTAAAATTTCTTAAAAAATAAGATTAGAAATTATTAAAACACCAGAAGGCAAGAATTCGTTTTCACTTGATGAGAAGAAAGAAAGGAAAGACTGTCATATTGGATAGAAATAATGCCAGACTTAGCTCGGGCAACTCGTGGTTGCCATCCACGTACACACTAAGTTTAGTTCCAATCAAATAAACTTCTATTTACTATAATAACATATTTTGCAATAGCAAAGTTTCCGTAAAAGATACATATTCAAAATTAGATAAAGGAAAAGTAAAATAAAAAATTTCAAATATTTGTTAAATTCTTATTTAACACTTTATTTAGCTAATGAGAGGAGCAAGTGAAATATAATAAAAGGAAAGGGCTCCGAGTGAGAGGAATAAGAATGATTTCCTAGCAATCAAGGAGTTGCTCCATTTGGCCCGTTTGGCTTCCAACGAGCCTCTTGGGCAAGGGTGTAGGGCTGCCAAATGATCGTAACCTCGATTCCCTAATCGCTCATTAACAATATACATAATCCTATTTTGAAGGAATAGATCCCCATACAAATAAATATGAATAGAAAATAATCAAGTGAGTTTATCAAATGGATAGGCAAGTAGACCCTTAGGAAATATTTCATTTTAATATAATAAAATAAAATAGTGAAAGTTTATTAGAAGAAACTCATGACTTGAAATTAAATAAAAAATTTCGGAAAAATAAAATCCCTATTTCTGTGTGTCTGTCTGTATATTTGTGAAAAATTATCTTGAAAATGTAAACAATTTAATCAGGATTCGCAGGAACTTTGTGCAGTCAGAAGATTAAATAAAAAAATATTTTATTTAATTTTTATTTGCTGACGTTTGGGTCGTCAATCACGACCTTCATCAGGGCTTTATCAGAATCAGAGACGCCGAGTGGCAAGAAATAGATAATTTTTGTACATATCATAGTAAAAAGAAATTGTTTTGGATTACAATGAATATTAAAATATATAAGATCTTGTATAATTGACAATATTTGCACTGATGAAGATCGTGATTGACGACCGAAACGTCGGTGAATAAAAATTAAATAAAAGATTTTTTATTTAATCTTCTGGCTGCAAAGTTCCTGCGAATCCTGATTAAATCTCCAAATCACTTTTCCCTCTCTTCTTTGAATGCGCCACTATTTCTCAACACAATTTTTGGGACCCCCTCTCTAGAGAAAATCCTGATATCTCTACTGAACTTAAAAAACTTTAGAGAGCTTATTCAGAAATATAAAAAAAAAAAAAATAGAAAAAACAAGACAAAGGTGAGATGAGAGAAAAGGAACCAAACTTCAAACTCATTTTCAACTCATTTTCCTCAAAACTAGGTTTTTCATAACCAAAATTTTAAAAATTCCTATTTTCCAAACAAAAATTGATAAAAAAATTATAAAAATACCGGTTTTCTCAGTAGGATGTGTTCTGTACAGAAAGCATAAAAACATCGGCAAAGCAAAATTACAGATACCGACACCTGTTGAATTTGTCGACTCCTCCAAAACCAACACCCTAGCCTTGATCACAACGCAGGAATGTATAAATGGTTGCCTAAGCTTAGAACACAGGCGTTGTAGGGGAAACCTGAGCTCTGTGATTCAGAAGCTATTCAAATGCTAGCGCGATAATCAAATGAAAATAAGTGAATTTTTACTTTCTCTTACTTCTATATATATTAATATATATAGAGAGAAGGTATTGGATTCATGTCGAAAATTCGAGGTCGAAATTTTGAAAGATATACACGTTTTGAAGTCCCCCTGAATCCAAAAGTGGTTTTCGCGATATGGTCTGTCTGTGTGTGTGTGTGTGTGTGTGTGTGTCTGTCTGTGAACAAAATATCTCAAGAACGATAAGAGCCAGGAAGTTGAAATTTTATATTTAAGTTAGGCACTCCCATGGGTCGTGTCACGAAACTTTTGAACAAAATCGGCCAAAGAGTACTAATACTTTACTGATGCACTTTTTTAGTTTTTTTTCAATTTTCTCAAAATTCGCTCCAGCAATTTTGTATAAAATTCAAAAATCAATTATTTTTTAAATTCTCTTTAAAATGTATATTCTCATTATGCCATTAAAATCTTCTGAAGACCACTTTACTCTTGTACTTCAGAGGAAAGATAGGAGAAATGGTTTAATATAAAATAGAAATATTTTACATCTTGAATTCTAAAATATCGGCGGAAACTAAATATAGGTTGACCACGAAAAATCTGGTGTGACAAGCACAGGTGTATGGGGCGCTTAATACAAATGTCGGAAAAGAAATATTTGAATCTAATTATATTTCAAGTGTATAGAAAATATTTGGCGAAGAAAAGGCGTTCTATTGGCGTCAGCAGCATCATACCGTATGATTGCTGATAAGAATTGGCTTGTCTTGTTGCTCCTAGCAAGCTTACGCCCATAACCAAAGAGATGAGTAATAAAATTCCTACTGCCTATGTGAGTTGAAATTTACGACTCTTTTGTTTCTTGGCCTTTAATATATGTAATAACTATAAAATCCTGGGTATTGACATGAAAATTACTATAATTTTGGAGAATGATAGACTATATTTTTGTCGCTAGATAATTTAATAATTAGATTAAAGAATAATTGAAGAATAGGAGAGATGATTATTAAAAAATAATTTCTATTTCAATTGATATGGTCTTAGATTTTGAGAAAATATTGTTAATCCCATTATTATAAAGTGTAGTTAGACATTTTGGGCAGTGAGAGTTAACATGTAATGCAAGGGTCGATTTAACAAAAATGGAATTAGGTATTAATTTAATTTAGCCTCTTATAAAAAGAAAGAATCTGAGTAGCCTACAAAAACATTTTTTCTAAGAATAAATCGTAACCCTTTCTATATTTTGTCGTTGGGAGTTTTGAGAGGTCATGGATCTCCTCTCTCTTTCTACTTCTAAAGAATAAAGATGGATAAACAAAAATTTTGCCCTCGGCGGTAAAAAAAAAGTGTCGTTGTTTAAAAAGAAAGAAAGATAACGGGTAAAATGAATTTGCATTTTAAAAAGATAAACAAAAAAATTTCCTGTTGATTTGTTTAAAGAAAAAAATTAATCACTATTTAGAGATAATTCATGAGATTTTGTCCGAAGAAAAAAAATAAATAAATAAAATAAAATAGTAAAAGAGAAATTTGAAAGGGAACGCTTTTCTATTAATTTTAAAAAAGAGTAATTGCTCTCTGTTGGTATCGGATATACATATTAATAATCTATTTAAATAGCAAACTATTATTCATTAATATAATTTAGGCTATTATGAAAATATAATGGTATTCGACTCATAACGAATAACATTATACATTTATTTTCATAATGGACTAAATTTTAATTATATACATGTATAATAGTTTGTTATTAAATAGATGTATAACCAATATCACTGGACCAACTCAGTGTACGGTAAATTGTACACTAATTGTAAATATTTATTGCAAATTATATATAGAAGAATAACTGTTTAAATTTTATATGTATAATATTTTAGAATGGACTGAGGATGGTACATAAAAAATGTTCAGAAACGCTTCCAGTTAATTGGTAAAGAGCAATCAGAGCATTATTTCTTGGCTGCCTCGGCCTCTACATATCCTTCATTAAATATATTTAAAATCCAAAAACGGTTATGTTAATATTTTCTGCTCAAAGAAAAAGTATTTTAATATTCACTGAGTATGAATGTGTGTGTGTGTATATTGAAACACAGTGATCGGTTTTCACATCCCCGGCTTGTGGAATTTTTTCATTAAAATATTAATTAATGAAAACAAATTTAGAAATAAAGAGTTAGTTCATTAGCTAGAAATATGAAAGCAGGAAATACAGTTGAAGATAGAAAATGAAACTTATGGGTGGTTAGGTTTGAGGTGTGTGTCTGTGTACACGAAAGCACCTCGGGTAAATAAACGGAGATCCCGGGATTTAAAATCTTAATAATTGTTAATTTGAAAAATTATCGCTGGATAAAATAGTCAAGAATGACCGGAGAATATTACACCATCCTTTGATGAGCTTCTCTCACATCATAGAATTAAATTAAGAGAACTGCAAGATTAATTTCCAAATAATAACATTCTACCTTCAAATATTGCATAAATAATAGATGTCTAAGCATTAAGGGGCCTAGAGTCCATAAACAAGTATAGAGTATAAGAAAGGCTTTATATGTATGCCTAGGAGGAAAGTTTTATAAGGTTATACCGTATTAGAGCCTTCATTCATATTAAAAATTAAAAAAATTTGAGTAGAAATAGCCAATAAAGCCAGCGAGCAAAAAATAAGAAAAGATGCACAATGGCATTCATATAGGGTTCAATACTGATTTTGAAAAATTTTTAATTTTAATAATAATTATAAATATTTTACCACTAAATAGTAAATAATAAACGAATAATTAGTAATTTTCAGTTAAAATACCTAGATAAAAGGGTGACGAAAAGAGGAGAAGCAGAGCTGAGGCGACCAGCTGCCATGATGGCTGCCTGTTGAATGAGAACGCGTCGGTTTTCTTATGAAAAGTGTCGCAGGTTATTCACTAATCAAGGGCCTCCCCACTACTGAGGTCACCTGGCGTCTAAACTTCCCTCTTGGGCATGCGAGCTATGACGTCAATATTTCAACCCCTGTGATTGGCTAATTAGTAAAGAGGAGAAATTACTTTCAGAGAGGGGGTATATGGAGTGAGGGGAGGGAGAGTAGGAGAAGAGATTGATAATGAATTAAAAAAGAAAGCCTTTATTATACGGGCACATATACATGTAGCAATATTGTTTCAGTCAATTGAAATTAAATGAAAAATCGGTACTAATGACTCTTTTTGCACAATTTGAGCGAAGATTCCATATTAATAAGGGTATTATGTAAAATTAATGTAAATGTGAAAAGAATTATCTAATAAATAAACCTTGCGAATTTCTAAATATATCAAACGAATAAAAATGAAATCAGTTCGCAAATATCCAAGTTCAAGTTGAATTGTAGAGGCGGAGAGAGAGAACCGGTCGCTTAGTCCTGTCCCGCCCTGTCGATGATAGGTTCAAAGAACCCGTACAAACCGTTAAGGACTTCAAGGGCCCTGGAGGCGACCTTTAGCCAAGAATAGATGATATAATCGAAATCATCGTAAAATTTCTCTTCTCTGCTTCAAGGTCACACGCGACCTCGGTCAGGTTTATTACCTCCACGGAAAAAATAAACAAGAGAAAAGATCCACTAGCCACTTTTATGAGTGATAAATAAATTCTAAGTGTACAAAAAAATTTGCTAATGTCCATATCTAGAATTTAAATTAACTTTTAGCTATAAAAAAAAATAAACATCCAGTGGATATTATATTATTTTCATGCAGAAATTTCCAAACTTCTTTTTTTGTTAAATATAAACCTCTTGATCTTTGATATTATAATATAAAAAAAATCCAATTTAAGAAATACAAAGGCTACTACCATTTCTAATAATAAAAATCTGGTGTGACTGATCGCACAGCTTGCCGAAGGGTAAGAGAAAGTTGTGAACTGTGCTTATCACACCAGGTTTTTGCGTCGAGATATATTTAGTTGCCCTTAGCACCTAAGTTCCAAATTTGACCATGCGATTCATAGATGGCGCTAAGCTAGGAATGCTTCCACATCAGTAAAGTGTACTTCAAACGATGTTCATGAAAAATTTCACTGTTAAAGAGCATCTAAAAAATAATTGATTTATGAATTTTAATCAAAATCGTTGAAGCGAATTTTGAGAAAATCGTAAAAAACTGAAAAAATACATCAGTAAAGTACTAGTACTTACTAGTGTTCAAAAGTTTATTTCCGCCCCTTGGGAGAAGGTCAAAAATTTCCTAGAAATCAACAAGTGAAAATCCCAGAACCGTTCTGGAGAATTTTATCTAAAAAGTGAATGGTGTCATTTGGGCTGCCTATCTTTCAGGCACAAAATCATTCATCATATACAGTATATCCAGAAATATAAAAAGTAAAATAAATTATTTCCAAATTTAAAATCTTGTATTCAATGGTCGGTGCGCTGCCGTATATAATATGGCTTCAATGCATTTCTAATTGTTTGTTTATTTTTACCTCATTCATTGTAAATTCATTGGAAATGTATTGAACGCCGAAGCGACCATTGAAACCTCACTCTAAAAATAACATAATATAACTATAAATATAACAATTGTACAATGTCAATTTCGTCCAAAAGAAGGGTTTAAGTGAATTATCCTCTCCCCCCCCCCCCCTCTTCGTGGCCAAGAGGATAACTAATCCTAGATATTATTTTGTTCTTAAAGAATTGTGTAAGAACCATTTTTTTTTTTGCAGATTTTTTAAAGATAAAACATTTTCTTTTATAAATAAAATATTATTTAACCCCCTCCACGTCCCCAAGGAGACTCAAACTCCCCCCCCCAAAAAAAAAAAATCCCAGAACCACGTCCGACAATCAAACCCTTTTGATAAAAAATCACACGACACGGGACTTCTAAAAATATCAATATCCCTTTTCAAAAGAATTAATATGATGTCATTTTGACTGGATTTGAGTTGAGACAGATTCAAAAACTAACTGCAGTCACAGGGGTGGATTAAAGGGGGGGAGGGGGCGATCCCCACCCCCCACCCCGAGAAGAAATTCAAAAAGTTATAAAAACTAGTAATCTAAAGAAATTATGATTTCCGCTCTTTTTGATACAAATCAATTTAAATAAATAGGAAAGGGGTCTAAATGGCCATAGATGCCGGCAAAGTCCTTAAATAAAAAAAAAAAAAAAAAAACGACAAAATTGCATTAATCCGCCCCTGGGCAGTCAAGAAAATAATAAACGCACCGAAATGTTTCCGGCCAAGTGGTAAATCATTCAGAGTATTATTTCTTTGCTGCCTCTACCTCTACACACTCGTCTCTAAATCTCTTCAGCCTGAACTTGCACTTCAATTTATTTCATTAGATCTATCGTATCAGGCAGACGTTTCGGTAATTATTACCTCGTAATTATTGACCGTTTCTGTCATCAAAATGTGTGTCGTTGAAATTGTGTTTACATTTATTTACCGAGAGGAATTCGTTCCTTTAACTCCTAATGCTAGAAATCGAGTTTGGTTTTGATGCAACGTTTAAAGAAGATATGATAATAAGGTGGGCGTTATGCTGACCATATCAAGAGAAGGGAAGAAGAGATACTTTGTCGAATTTGTCCTATGATGTAAATATAGCATATCTAAAATAAAGAGTGCGAGCATGAAAGAAAGTTGTCTTGGCGGGGGCTGACCTTCACCTCTGAGACGGCGTTTGGCTTGGCATGGAGCAGCAAGAAGCGCAGGAACCACGTGACCAGGTGAGTTCAATGCCACGTCGCCCTCCGTCCGCCTCATATCGCATTGTTTGGCAACAATTGCACGCGGGTATAAAGAGCCGAGTTGGGGGATCCAGGACCCAGTCCCTTACCGACCCTCCTCTCTGTCTGCCATGTGGAAGGTCAGTTCATTATCTATTTATTTATTTATTTATTATATTTTGAAAAATATACTTCACTCCCTTTAATCCTCCCTCCGATTTTTTTCTTGTGTTCATGTTCTCTTAGCAGTGGAATCAAAATTTATATTTTTTTCTTTTTTTTAATTAATGATTTAAACCTTTTTACTGCTCCAGAGGCAATTTAAATTTTCTAATCGAATTTTAATTGTTGGACTACAAAAGTACAAATTGTTGATTTCGAATACAAAGTATTTTTTTTTTCACTCATTCATGTCCTAATGTTCTAAAAAATAGTTTATTATTATTATTGATTATTTATAATGAAAACGCTAGTGAAAAACTTTTATTGACACCGAAGTGGTAGAGAAACAAATATTAGTTAAACTCGTTAAGTCGAAATATAGGCATTAATGTTTTTTGGTGGGAGGTCAAATATTCTTCTTTTTTAAATAGTAACGAGATCAAGTCAGCCAAAAGCAATAAAGAAAAAATATATTTCTCTTTCGCTTTATTTTACACGCTTGTCGACGTTTCAGCCGATATTCCAGCTTTCATCAGGACAATGTGCTCTTTGCCTCGAGCTCAGGGAGGCTCTTGGCAACTCCTGACAATACGTTTGTGCGAACATTTGTCTGATGTCATTGACTGATCACATTGTCCTGATGAAGGCCGGAATATCGGCTGAAACGTCGACAAGCGCATTATACATTCAGCCACTTCTCCTGAAATTAATTATCCTTCTTTTTAATGCAATCTTAGCAAAACTAAAATTTTTTCTCTTATTATCAAATCATTTCATTATTATGGTAATCTCATAAATTAATATTATAATTGCTTCTTCAATCAATAAAAAATTAAGTTTACAAAATTAGCATGAATTATGTTGATAAGAGAAGTGACTGTTCAGCGATTAAAATGATGATCCTCTCTCCCTTCATCATTTTAGCATGAATTAGCTGTTTGTAGTTTTATCAATATTTCTGGTCTTTGGATAAATAAAGAGTTTGACTTCATAGGATTTATTTTCTTATTTTCTTCGCATTTTGTCAAGTTATTTGCAGGATTCGCGGTTTTTTCTATAAATGCTAAAGAGTTGGTTCCTCTCATAGCCAAAATCTTGAGGTAGGAGAAAGACTATTACCTTCTTCTTTCTTAGCCCTTATCCAGGTATTAACCCAGATAGCACAGTACGTCTTATGTACGTACATAAGACGCACAATTCGTCTTATGTCTTATGTACGTACATAAGACGTACTGTGATCTGGGAGTATTGACTCGACCATGAGAAGAAACAAGTGAGCCCGTTGCGCAGTCTGACTCTTTATGGGGTATGGCAAGATTGAAATATAGCAAAAAATGCATGTCTTAGCTCTGATAAGTTGTGGTGACTTCCACTTTCCCAGAGGATATGAGGCCCTAAAAGTATTGAGGAAAACTATCAAAATGAAAATTTAAAAGTTAGACAATGGCGGATTCAAAAGACAATTTTAGAATAGAGGAAGAGGCGATTTAATACTCATACTTAGGCCAGAGGGAGTGTATGGGCTAATTTTACCCGTACAACTCCAAATGTACAATGACCAAGGTACAAAAATCATATTTTAGAGAGGCGATCTCTGGGGATCCATCTCTGCTATCCACATCATCTGCCTCTTACTGTAATATAATTAGGCCTACTTAGCTATATAAAAATTCCAAATTTATCTACTTAATTTTATTGATAAGCACAATTCACTGATTTCATTTTCTTTTCTACGTATTTCATGATACATCGCCATGTTTTTTTTTTTTTTTTTTTTTTTTAATTCGGCAACACTTTATGAATGATATCAGTAAGGTGCTTTTTTCTCTCAAAATTTAAGAAAATGTAATTGGATAAGGGTTTTAAGAGGTAAAAAAATTCACTGCTTTTCAAAGAATTTTTTCTATTCAACCGAGCAGGGATGCCTAACACTTATTTGAGTTAGATTTTATTTTGCTAATAAAATAATTGCGGGGCCTTTATCTTGCAACTGTTAATAAGAATAATCATTTTGAAATTAATTCAGGCGAGTTGATTAAAATATTGAAATTTTTTGCTTATAGATATCAATTCTCATTTACTTTGTTTTTATATTGGGTACGAAACAATCGGAGAGTATCAATATGCATGAGAGATGATTGTGGCCATAATGAAATAGCTAATAAAACCACGAATGGTTACAAAAAACTGCAGCATTAGGACGCAAGAGAATAAAATGCTTGAAGCCCCTGGTGTTGTCCCTGAATGCAATTTGAATGGCAAACGAAATTGGATGCTTGATGAATAGTAAACATAAGATGACCTCCGCGCTATGCTAATGCTGATGTGTTTATGACCCTTTCAGGAGGTGCTCCTACTCTGCGCCAGCGCGTGCAGCGTACTCCCGCTCCCGCTCGAGCTCGTCCAGTATGCGATTCCATACCAACAATATCAACAACAGTATCAACAGATTCCAGTACAGAGGTTGCAAGTGGTTCAGACTTTTCCGTCCAGGTCTAATTTCATTTTCCTTTCATTTCATTTCCAACTTTATTTAATCTCCAAATGATTTAATTTTATTACCTGAATCTAACAGAAGTATTTGACTTATATAAAAGGGAGTCCAAAAAGGTACCCCCACCCCAGAAATTTTTAAAATTTATTTACTACATAGGCCTACGTATGTAAAATATGTTGTTTTTTCACAACAAAAAAAAAAAAAAATTAAAATTTTCACACGAATTATTTTTAATACTACCTCCGTCCCAAATTATCATAGTTGCTACATTTTACAAAATAATAAATATTTAAATTAAGCTTATTATATTTGATACTACAATTATTATAAGCCTGTTATTTACATTCTAATTTTATGTGTATTTTTTCTACTTTTCATAAATACAGTATTTATTTAGAAACAAATTTTTCGAAGCAACAATTTGAAACTAATTTGGGACGGATGCTGTATTCAGGTCATTGTGCTAAGTATTTAATATTTACAGAGTATTATAAATGATATTGAATGAGTGGGTGGAAAGAGAACTCTGTTTTTATTTTAATGATTTTTTTTTTTATTAATTTCAGAGGAGTTGTAGCGGCGCCACAAAATGTCGTCTATTTAGCAAATCAAGATAACAAGCAACAAACTTTATTTGAAAATTTCCAAAATTGGATCGGATCATTCGGATCAGCTTCTACCGAAGATGTAAGTTTGAATAAACAAAATTTAAGAGACTCCTATTGCGTTAAAGCGGATCTTTTTTTAAAGAGATTATCTTATTATATAAAGATTATGGAATAACTATCATTAGCATTTCATGAAGCACTCCATTAAAAAATTAATAAAAAATAAATAATTGTCCTCAGCCTCCTGTAGAAGAAGCGGAGGGTGACAAAGAGCCTACAACTCCAATTCCTGCTGGAGAAGAGGAAAAGAAACCCCTTCCAGACAAGGAGAAACTTGAAGCAGTGGAACCACTTCCAGTGAAGCCAGTGCAACCTCTGCGGCCCGAAAGGCCTGAACAGCCCCCTACGTTAGGGGTTGTTCCTGAAAACCGAATCTATCTAGGTGAGGCCAGAATAATGAAATAATTTTGCACAAGATATTTGCACTAAAAAATTAAAAAAATGAGTTTCTGTGGAGTTGCTTTACAGACTCGAAGATTTAATAAGAAAATGTTTAATTTTATATAAACGTTTAGGAAATACATTAAAAATTTGTAATAAAAAGAAAATTTCTTTTTGAGGATTAATATCAGAATATTTTCAATTAATTATTTATTGATCAATTATCAGCTAGAGATCAAATAAAAATGAGATTGTATAGATAGAGAGTGTAATAGAATAATAGCCGAGCATGAAACAGCCCTGGGCCAATTAATCAAAAATGTTAACAATGAAAATAATGAGAGATCAATTTTTTAATTAAAAGAAATGCATTAATGAAGAATTTTCTGTTTATTTACAGTGTCTTGTGAAATTTTTCTTTTAGATATTTTCAAAATAATTTAGGCTAAAAGAGAATAGAAAAAGAAAAATTTTTTAGAGAAAGTTTTTTTTGAATTTCACTTTTATCCAAGTCAAGAGCACAAAATATAACTTTTTTAAAGTCCTTTCGGCATCTCAGGCCATTTAGACTTGAAACGATACTTATATTAATTACGATATATATTTTGGGGTCCAGGCATATTTATACATTTCGGTATCTAAATAAATATTCATCGGACTGCCCTGGTATCCGAACTCACTTGCACATTTGTTAACAGTTCTAACCTCTCGACCACGAGAACAGGAGGGGCACACAAAATATTCTTAATAATACTCAAATAAATCTTCTCTAAAGTACTGCTATTATGTCCATTATAAGCTAATATCGTCTGCTGAGAATCATAGTGGCGAAAGTTCGAAATTCAACAATTCGAGAAAAGGAGTTTGAAAGTTTTATAAAGCCGGGCAACAAATGAATACGCCAGAATCAATAGCAATGAATGGAAATAAGAGTTGGGAAGAATAAAACCAGCGTTGTCGAACACCTTTACACTTTTATTCAGGCAGACGTTTCGGTAACCATAACGGTTGCCATCTTCAGTGCCAATGGAAGTTTTTCAAGGTGTCCCTGTCATACATGATGATCTTATATAGTATAGGAAGCATCAGCCTGGAGCGCTCGGCAAGTAATTACTTGACACCTTGAAAAACTTCCATTGGCACTGAAGATGGCAACCGTTATGGTTACCGAAACGTCTGCCTGAATAAAAGTGTAAAGGTGTTCGACAACGCTGGTTTTATTCTTCCCAACTCTAATCTCACATACCCAGCATACAACTTAATTTACATGAATGGAAATATATTTTCGCTACTTTGGCACTCAAAAGAAAAGACGTTTTAACAACGTTTGCTAGGCTTAACTCAAAAATTGAATTTTCACACTTTCGCGATCAGGCGATATTCCATTGAACAGTATGTGTTTGAAAGCACGATTTGTATTAAGTTAGTGAAATTTAAATGAAACCTCTCTTATAAAATATTGATTTTAGGTCAGCCACAGTTCTTTGGTAACTTCGCTGCTTTGCAACAAGGCGCACTTGTACTGAGACAACAGCCAGTCCCCGTATTCCCTGTGGTACCTGTGGGCGGAGGACCTAGCGTCCCCTACCAACCAGGGCGACCACCTCTAGCTAGTAGCGATGAGGTAGAGACCCTGCCTTTGGCAGGAAGACTGTCGGGTGCCACTAAGAATATTGGTCATCTTGTTCGGTTTCAACCTCTGAAGAAAAAGCAGGATAGCGCCGATGAACAGGACGACGAACAAGCAGAAGAAGTCCAGTCAGAGCCAGAGATTGGACCCACCATCGCTCAGGTAATTGATTATGTAATTGAAAATATTACTTTAGAAATTAATGAAAGATTAAGAGACAAAAAATTTCGAAAAAAAAGAAATTCATTCAATTTACCGAATCGTGAAAGAAATCGAGATCTCAAAACTTTGGCTAAAAAAAACTTGTAAAAATTAAGTTTTTGGAAATATAATAATGTTTAATGGCTGGAAATGTATTGAGGAAGGATATAAATGCAGGCAGCCAAGAAAAAAAAAAAAAAAAAAAAAAAAACATTCGAATTCGATTGGACATTCGAAGGGAATCGAGAGCGTTTTTATTTTTTGGCTGCCTGCATTTATATCCTTCCTTAAGTTTTTGGAATTAAAAAGCAAATGACGTCTAATACAAATATTCTTTAATAGAAATAAATGGCCTAGGTTGCAATTAAAATTCTCAAGAATAATGATATCTTATATTAGAGGTTCTAAAACATTTTTTCGCGTCCACCACTTAAGTGAATAACGAATCAGTCGCGTACCATAGACGAGCCAAGAAAAGTAAATGAAGTAACGTTGCAAAGTTTTTGTTACGAACAAATTTTCTGACATAAACAAATTTTCTGTTATACACAAATTTGACTAAATTTGACGAAGCCCTGAAAAGGCTCCCGAGTTTCAAAAGGTTGACTTTCAAGGGTTTATTCAAGATTTTAGTAGCATACTTCCCAATTACTTCATATTTCAAAATGATATACAGTCCAGAATGAAAGTTGGAAGAAAAGTTGGAAGACACATTTATTTAAATTATTTGGTATTCAAAAGATTTAAATAAATATTCGTCGGACTGCCTTGAATCCGAACCCGCGCCCTATGGTTTTAAGGCTATTAATATTGACACTTCCCACACAGCACGGAATATTGCAATCTTGCTCAATGTTGACAATATTGCGGCAACATTGATGCAATATTGCAGCTCAAACAGCAATATTGCTAGTTTGGAATATTGCCGCTGCAATGTTGCCAAGATTCGCAATGTTTCTGCAACATTGCTGCAATATTTTGTGCTGTGTGGGTTGTCAACACTTATAGACACGGGGAAGAGGAGGGGGGGATATTGTTTTTAACTTTCGCTGCACGACTCTTAGTTTGGAAATAATTAGACAAAGCAGAATTTATGATAAACACTAGCCGCAACACCCACCTTTGGCAGGGGTGCTTTGCTTGCGGAAGACTCTTGCCTTTTCGTAACCCCGTGCAATTATATATAATTGCACGGGGTATTGTACGGGAGTATACAAATAATGAAATAAAATATATTGTCGACATTTAAATTAAACTCGAGTTACAATATGAAAAACTATAACTTATAGAACGAAAAATTATTTTTTAATAAGAGCATTTTCATAAATTGTAAAAAAAAATCAATTTTTCAGCTAAAGTAAAAATGTTGATTTCAAATTGAAATTCAGGGAAAAAATTTTTCCCTAATATTTAAATTATAGTATACTAAATTTTAGTTGCTGTTTTTAAATAAACGCTATTCGATTATGAATACACTATGGAGTACATATTACATCGCTTTGATTTCTGATAGATATAGAACCTAAATGACTAATTGATTTTTGGATTAATTACTCCTGAGCTTCCTTAGAGCGGCGATTAACGTCCTAGCAATTTACAACTTCTTCTAGAGATCAATCCAATTATTCATTAATGAGCTGACGCTTGCTTTCCATCAAACAAATACGAATAAATGGAGATCTATTGCTTTAGTATTTAATCATGATAATGAAACTAGATATTAATTTTTAATTTACTGAACAAATAAAATTTTTTTCAGTCGAAACCTGCGGCAATTGCACTAGCAGGACCCGGAGGCACAGCCTCAGCTGGACCATTGGGTCAGGCTTTGGTAGGTCCAGGTGGAATTGCAGTGTCAGCACCTACAGCAACAGCCGTTTCAGGAGGAGCTAGGCCACCACCCATTGCACCACCATCTGCCGCCCAAGCCTACAAAACCTTCTATATGGCATTGAACAAACCCGAGACTTTCATTAAGAAAATCGAACAATAAACGATTACGACTCAACGAAAAATTCTGTATATTAAAAAGGGAATGCCACCTTTATTGAGATTAAAAATCACATAGATCTATATGATATAATAAAAAGCAGCAAAGCGGTGTTGATGTGTCGTTAGATAAAGTATTAAATGAGATTTCTTTCTTAAAGAAATTGAGAGCTGAATTAGTGAAGGAGATAAATTACTATAAAAGTTCATATTTTTAAATCCCTAAAACTGATTTTATTTAAAATCAATTAAGTGATTAAAAAAAAAAATTAATTTTTGTAATTCCATCCAAGAAATTATATAATCAACCCTCCCCCGAATCCTGGATTAGTGGCCGTGTGGATTGTCCCCCGGTAAGGTTAGATATACATAACTTTAAAATCTAAAGAGCTTGAGTAGCCGAGGGGTAAAATTAAAAAAAATCTCCCACTCCTCCCCTCAGGAGAGAGAAAAATGACTTAACTGTTATGGTCTTTCATTAAAAAAAAAATAAAATAAACAATTTGTTTTTGTTTTAAATATAGTATAATTTACCCCAAAATCCATAAACCCTCGAAAGATCCTGCTTATATATAAACCCTATGACTAAATTTGTTATTTTCAGAAAATATTGAAATTTTTTTACCACGGTTCCCGGGCGTAAGGAAATTTTTAAGAATCTATAAATTATACCGGATTTAAAAATGTGATCTCTATTACTAGTCCAGAAGGCAATTATTAAAGAAAGAAAAGAAAAATAATTAAATTTTTTAACTCTTTGCTGCTCTGATGACTCCTACTAACTAATTGAAATATATATATTTATTTAAATCTATTGGTATCAAATTTGATTAAATAAATTTGATATTTTAAAAATATCAAACAAAAAATTAAAATAGCTAAATGGCTATCAAAAATAACGTTATTAAATAGAAAAAATTTATATTATTAATAAAGGATAGTGGATATCTTGTTATATTTAATAATTGTAATATGAAGGTATTTTTAACTCTAATTCCAAGTTTTATACTTTAATTTTCTTTCATTTCCTCTCATTAAGTATTCATTCCTATATAATACTGTATATTAGTATAGTCTTGAATTGTTGGTATAAAATTTGAAATCGGTGGCACCCTACTAATCATCTCCCATCGCTCATCATAATAAGACTCTTTCATTTGAAGTTCCTAAGCATTACAAAATTATTTTTCTCATCTTTGTAAAAAAATTTTTATAATAAAATAAAAGAAAGTAAAAATCTATATTTTTTTTTAAATATCAAAAAGTAGTTTTTGATTAATATATATACCTGGCATACCCATCCATTTTTACTTTCACTCATTACATATCCAGGACGGAAGTTTCAACTTAATTTTAATTTTTTTTTTTATTTATTTATTTGTAATATTTCTTTTTTATACTGTTTTTTTTTTATACGAACTATGCACTTTTATAAAAGTTTTTTGTATCATGTTTTTGTAAGATGTATTTTAAAAAGTGGGGGCTGAATGACCAAGGTCAAAGGCCGGAAAATAAAGAGAAAAAAAAAACAAGCCTCAAGAAACCGCATCAAAAGCATGAGCCCCAACGTGAAAATATACTGTTTTTTAATTAATTTTTTGTATTTAAAATTGTATTGTAAGTATTTATTATATTGTATACTAGTCGCAAAGCCCGCCTTCGGCGAGCAATTAACTGCCTCTCTAATTTCCTAGCCACTTGTTGATTTTGTGTTCCCATATTGATTTTGGTTATAATTAAGTTTGCCAACAAGTTATAGAAACAAATTATAAACATAGCAATCTTAGGTGGAAAAATTTTAAAAATTAAGTAGAAAGTAGAGTGGCCACTTTTTTACGCAATCGCAATACTTCCTATATTATTTGGGTAAGAAAAATTAAAAACAAAATAGAATTTCAATTATTCTTAAAATGTTATATTTAGTAATAAAAAAATTAGAATATAAATTATTAAACGTCTCTTTTTTTCAGTGCCTCTCACGTCAGAGTTATTATCCGATACTGGTCAATTAACTCAATAGAAACCTGTTTGTTCGGGATGCAAATGGACGATCAGCATCACTTAACGAGAGAAGATTTGCAAAGATAACATAAAAAAAAACAACTTTGACATTTCGTAAATAAGGCAACTTTTAAGAAAGAAAACTTGTTTATTGAAAAATTAGGCTGATACCTTGGATAATAATAGAGAAGCGGATAAAATAAGTTTGTTTTGAATATAGGGGCCTAAGCCCAAAATTTTGGTTCATGGTCATTTTCATCATGATCATTTGGTTCATGATCATTTTCATCATGATCATTTGGTTCATGATCATTTTCATCATGATCAAAGAGTCAGTAAAGTAACTGATTAATACAGTGAAAAATCTCAAAAATCTGGTGTAAGACATAAACAGGTTTAATCATTTCTAATATTATGAAGGAATGGAGATATCGGTCAATTTGGAGTGCATCAGGTTCAATAAAACTCCCAGAATAAGACGTTTCGGCCTAAATTTATTGGGCCATCCTCAGTATCCTCAGTTAGTGGAAATATTGTACTTCTTCTTCTTTCTTTGTGGTTATTATTCCCGCGGTGCGGGGTGGGCGGTAAAGGGATCGGTGGAATGGGTTTTATTGCGACCGGAAGAAATAGAACAGGCCGGCTGGTCGCACGGTCTGACGCCTTCTGAAAATACAGAAGGAAGGGACTGACATGTAAAGAATAGAAGAACTGCCAGTCCCAGCTCGGGTAGCTCGTGGTCGCCATCCAAGTACCCACAAGATGTGAGCCCCTGAGCAAAGTGGAAATATTGTACACATATTGTAAAATACACATGTGATCGAACCATGTTTTGTCAATAATAAAATTTATTCATACAAATTATATTGTTCCTAAGCCCATGATCATGGGAATCTTCTCTGGGTACATTTTTCAATAACTGAGAATGGTCCAATAAATCTAGCCCGAAAGCGCTCGAAACTTCTTATTCTGGGAGCTTTATTGAACCTGGTGCATCCCAATTTGGCTGATATCTCCATCCCATCATTAAAATCACATCACTGTCACAATTACAAACAATTTCCTAATGTAAGTTATAAAATAATATCTAATTCAATATTGATCTGAGACAGAGAGGGCTTGGGAGGAGGGGGGACAATCCTGACATCTCTGACGGGCCCCTCATCCTTTAAATTTCAACCATAAATTCCTAATGAAAAAATAATTAAATTATTTTTGAATGATTAGCCTACTCCAACTCTAAATGTTTCAAGAGAAATTAATATTTATGTGATACTTTAGCATTTCATTATTACTAAACACTAGAGCAAACACATAAGAGAACCCCATGCGAGATATTAGAGATATTGGCATTGTCAATATTTGGTAACCTTAAAAGTCAAGGAAAATGGGTTTGGATCCCAGGTATTTATCTAAAGTGTAGAAAGAGAGAAAATGAAGAGAGCGAGTATTAATTAGATATTTATTTTTGGTGTGGATTGAGAAGAAAGTTCATTCAACTTGTAAGATGTTTTTCCTATAACGAGACGAGACCAAGCATATGAATAGATTGCAAAGAAAAGCTAATGATGATGAAGATATGGAGATGATTTGTTCTTAATTATAGTACCTATATATTAAAGTTAAATTTTTTTCTAAGGATAGAAAAAATCATTAATAATTCTCCGTTGACATTATAAACTATAATCTAATTATTTTTATATAAAACGTTTAAAGTTGCATTCTGTACTTGTTTACCAGAATATACCTAATATACAAATCAAATTTTTAAAGCTAAATATTTTTCGAGATCTATATATTTGAATAAGATAATAGTATTAGAGTGAGGTGGATAGCTGAGTAGATCTTGTAGTAAGGAAGAAAGAAAAGAGCGTTTGCAGCCAAGTTTTATTTCGTTTATTTAGCGCTTCAAGCCGACGTTTCGGTCAGATATGATGATGGTCGTATATCTGACCGAAACGTCGGCTTGAAGCGCTAAATAAACGAGATAAACTTAGCTGCAAACGCTCTTTTCTTTCTTCCTTACTACAAGATAATAATATTCAAAATACCTCGATTCGGACTTTCAACAAGACTGTGTTTTTTTATTGGTGAGGCCAAACATCCCATGGTCCCCGGGAATTGAACCCAGGATCTCCGCCTTTCAGGTGCAGGTCGAGGATCCGGTGGCCTGGTGCAATGGATAGCACGCCTATGCCCCGGAAAGGCGGAGATTCTGGGTTCGATTCCCGGGGGCCATGGGATGTTTGGCCTCATCAATAAAAAAACACTCACAGTCTTGTTGAACCAATTTTTAAATATTAACTTTTAAAATTTTATATTAAAAATAAAACTTAATTTTCAAGAAAAATATTTTTATCAGCCGCATGTATTCAAGTGGCTGATATCAGTGTTGGGCGAATTAAGCATTTTTTGATTTGTCTACTTCATGACGTAGACAAATGCGTAGACAAAGTAGACAATGTAGACAATGTAGACAAAGACGTAGACAATGTAGACATTGTAGACAAAGATGTAGACAATGTAGACAAAGACGTAGACAATGTAGACAAATGGCTCAGCGCTTGTTTTCATTGGCTCTCATCTCAGATCAGTGATCTGTCATTTCTAGAAACAGCCTAGAAATACGTTTTTACGACCGGAAGAAATAGGACAGGCCGGCCCGTCGCACGGTCTGAAGTCTGTTGAAAAGAGGAAGGAAGAGACAGACATTTAAAGAAATGAAGTCCCAGCTCGGGCAGCTCGTGGTCGCCATCCACGTACCCACAAGATGTGGGCCCCTGAGCAAGGCCCTCTAATACTGTTAATCAAATGAACAAATGATTGATATGATATGACCTCAGGTTAATGATGGTATAAGAGTGTTGGAGGAGGAGTAAGGCATCTATCCGCAAGAAGCAGGAGCATGAGCAGGAGCATCAGGTTGTTTTGCCAACTGGGTTAGCGACGAGAGACCCTCAGACAGTGACTTCCCTCGCATCGGGGCAGAAGGCGTTCAAGTTAACTATCATGGCGGCCATCGGCCTAGCAATCGTGAGTACACATTCACTTTATAAACAAACCAAAAAAAATAATAAAAAAGCCACTTCAAATTGTTTAACATGCCATTCAAAGTTACTTTTACTTTTATTTATCTAACAATTCTAAGAGATTTATTTAAATATATTTTTAATTTTCATTTTTTTTTTCGATATCCAGAGCCTGTCTTATAGACAATGATAAAAACTATCTAGGAATATTTTTTTAATTTATGAATTTTTTTTTAATATGATTAAGTGCTCTAGTTCTGGTGTTGTATTATTCATGATACAGATATAAAATTACAGAAATTTTTTAAAGAATTATCATGTCTTGGTCCATGAAGTAATAATGAATTTAAATAAGAAAAAAAGATAGCTTACGCCGGAAGTTGCACCACGGATCTACCAATATGTACTCAGCATGGCCTACTACTGGACCACAGTACCGCACTCACTTATTTACATTATTCAATTATTTAAATTAAATAAGCGAGTGCGCTAATGTGGCTCAGTAGTAGGGCATGCTGAGTACATATTGGCAGATCCATGGTGCATTACCTGGCGGAACTTATCTTTTTCGCGTATTTATAAATATTTGGTTATATACTTTAATTGATTTATTTATTTAATCCATTTTGTGATATTCACAGCAGGCAAGTTTTGAATGAAATTACAGTAGTAATAGTAATACTATTACATATAAATCAAATTAGTTTTTTAAATTGTAGCTAAGTTTAGAAATTGCATTTGACCTGGCCTGATAATGTGAACCACCCAAAAATTAGGAAAATAAATACACTAATAGCCATTTTATAACTAGGTATGGACGGCATGATTTAATGAAATATCAGGGAAAAATATAACTGGATTTTGGAGGTCAAATTTATTTCCCCAAAGCTAATGCTTGACATAAGTGCGTCCCAGGGGCGTATTTATGGGGGGGGGGGGGCGAGGGGGCCCGGGCCCCCCCGAAATTTCCCAAACACATATACATATATAGGAATATACAGACATCAGCGCAACAAATTTTTCCGCAGGATGGACAACTTTGGTTCCGCAATAGAAAAAATGTTCCGCAAAAAATTTCGTGTGAAAAAAATATAGTTTCTAAAAAAAAAAAATTTTCCGCAGAAAAATTTTTTGAGTTCGAGCCCCCCCCTCGAAAAAAATTTCTATATACGCCCCTGGTGCGTCCTTTCACGATATAGCCAATTGATTTTAAATTTAATAGTAAAAAATGTGTCTGGATCATATTTTTTTTCGGCATTGAAGACCATTTAGACCCCGTCTCTTTTATTGGTAGTCAATCCAATTTAAATAAATTGTCGCATGAGTCATCCCGGGATGCGAACCTGCGAGCCTGGATCATATGTACCGTAAATAAAAATATTAGTAATTGTTTACTTCAGATGCCGAAAAATCTTAAAATTTATTATTTACCTTATTATTATTATTAATTACTAGCCGCGACGCCCGCCTTAGCGGGGAAGTTGCCTAAATAGAGCGTGACAGACAGACAGACGAACATTAGCGAATTATATATATAATAGATTATTATGGATATTAGAACTATTTTCCAACATTATTAGAAATAATAATAAAGGCCTAAGTATGCGTTAATTTCAGGGCACACTTATCTTTAGAATTAACATATTGACAATTTGTTAGTCTTGAATACTGATATTTGAAACGTCGACAAATATAAATTTTTGTACTAGCAGCGCCACCCGCTTTCGGCAAGCCTTTTTTATTTATCTGCCGGATCTTTTCAGACCATAAATATATTATGCCTAATACGCCTGCTGAGAAACATAGTGCCGAAAGTCCGAAAATTCAATTTTTGAGTTAAGCCTACCAAACGATGTTAAAACGTCTTCTCTTTTGAGTGCTAAAGTGGCGAAAATATATTTTCATTCTTTGCTATTGATTCTGGCCTATTCATTTGTTGCCCGGCTATTTAAGTCTATAAAACTTTCAAACGCCTTTTCTCAAATTATTGAATTTCGGACTTTCGCCACTATGATTCTCAGCAGACAGTAATTATGTGATCCTATCAGAGTTAGTCAAAGGAAACAAAAGTTATCAATAATTAACAATTTTTAAGGTTTTTTTTGTTCATTTGAGAGGTTTAATTTTTATTAATGTAATTAATTAATTTTGATTTTTCATAGGAAAGTTGCGCTACACTAACTTAAATGTTTAACTCACTCACTTGATTTCCAAAGTTTTTCAATGGGTAAATTTTTCAATTATCAAAAACCTTTTAAGCCCCCCATTTATGGATTTGGAAATCCGACTAATTTTTCCTGGGCTCTTCATAAAGTCCCCTTCTCAGAAAGAGTGTGAAAGACGGACAGACTTACTGCAGGACGAATATTCCGCTATTATTATTATAAATAGATTTTATTAATTTATTTTTTAATCTCCTGGTTGCTCATTGAGACTCACGCAAAAGATAAATTATTATTAAATTATTTATATGGGAAATTGAGCCGGATTTTGAAGAGAAATATTGCAAAAAATTTACACATAATACAACATGAAAAGTATTTTATAAGTCAGTTATAGAATAATAACTGTGGCTTAATTTTTTATTAATTAAATTCATTAATTTTTTGTTATATACTGTAAGTGAGCTAAAATTTTGCTGTTTAGATTTTCTGCTTCTTCCTACTGGATGCAAATTGTGAGAATGAAAAACAGATGACGTCGTATCCGCCAGCTTTTCAACAGTAAGTATAAGGAAAAAAAAAGATACTGTTAGGACCCTCTAAGAAAAAACCTTTTTCTTTGAAATTTCTTCAAGTAAATAAAAAAAAATGTTGCTATGACTTGAAATGCGAATAAATCTTAAGTGTCAGGAAAAGTGAATGACAAGCCTAAATGTCTTTTAAAGGAGCAAAGAAAAGAATTCCTTTTATTGATAATGGAATGATAAATTAAAAAAAAAAAAAAAAAAATAAGAAAGAAGAGTGCAATAACTTTAAAATATTCTTTAGTATTCGAGTTTTAAAAATTTGTATTTTTTCTATTAAATATTAATGCGCCTATAGCTATATTCTCTTTGGCTTGATGATCAGAGGTTCGCTTAGCGATAAAATTTATTTAAATTTTATTGGCTACCAGTTCATTTAAATAAATATAGAGGCTCGATTATTTTCAGAATTCATCTTCAAGAACATAAATCCCAATAGACGTAATCAATCATGAATTTATAATATTTAAAGGAGATATAAAGTTGATGATATTGTATGTAGAAGAAATTAAAAGAGAGAGAGCTAGTTTTTTTTTTTTTTTTTTTTATATTATTATTTTAAATTCCTATGCTTTCGTGCACGAAGACACACACCTCAAACCCAACAGGCTTCTGGCCGTAGCCATCTCCCGTGAAGTTACATTATTTCCTATCTCCTATGCTAGGGAGGATGTCCTAGTTGAGGAGGGACTCCCTCAGCACCGGCGTGTAGCCTACTCCTTCCGAAGAATGCAACACTGAGAGAGAACCTTCTTTACGTCCCTCCCACAGGACAGGATGTCACAGCAACTCCTTCTCGTAGAGTTGCTTGGGGGCTATTGTGATGGAATCCAATATTGCTATCCAGTGTCTGTTTCAGGACTTGTTTACAATAAATAAATATTTTTATTTAATGAAAAATCCCGCACGCCCAGGGTTTGATCTCCTTTGGAGAAGCCGACACCCTAGCCCGTTATACAAGCAAGCACCCACTAAGTTTATTTCATTTATTGTTTCAAATTTTGTATAATGCTCAAAATAAACCAAAGATGATCTAATTGTTAGCAAAATTATGGTCCTGAAGATAGTCCTAATGTCATCGAAACCTAGATCCTGATCCTGGCATGAGACAAAAAATAAACTAATCAGCATGCTCTTTTAATACCTTCTTAATATTTATAATAATGATATATCGTATCTAATGAATTCCATATAACAATTGGATTTGAGATTTTAATGAATATACACGTTATGAGATCCCCTGTATCCAAAAAAGTGGTTTTCGCAACATAGTCTGGGCGTGTATGTGTATAGAGTGTCTGTGAACAAAATATCTCAAGAACGAAAAGAGTTAGGTGGTTGAAATTTTATATTTAAGTTAGGCACCCCCTGGGACGTGACACGAAGCTTTTGAACAAAATTGACCAGAGTACAAGTACTTTACTGATGCGCTTTTTCAGTTTTTTTTTTTTTTTCGATTTTTTTCAAAATTCGCTCCAACGATTTTTTTTTTTTTAATTCAAAAATCAATTATTTTTTAGATTCTCTTTAAAATGTATATTCTCATTTTGTCATTGAAATCTTCTGAAGACCACTTTACTCTTGTACTCCTTAGAAAAGATAGGAGAAATGGTTGCCATGGTAACAAAATATAAATATTTTCCCATACATAAAAATTTTACATCTTGAAATTCGAATGTACCGTAGTGTCGGAAACTAAATACATGTCGACACGAAAAATCTGGTGTGACAAGCACAGAACACAACTTTCGATTACCGAAGGTAAAAGAAAGTTGTGTGCTGTGTGCCAGTCACACCAGATTCCTTTTCAGGATCTGAGTTTATTTAGGCCAAGTTCTTAGTTGGTAGCGAATATAAATTGAATGCAAAGACACCAAGCTAACCTTAGAACAAGAAGTGAAACTTCACCACTGCACTTTTTTTTATAAAGGCCTTGAGCAATTTTTAATGTCAATCAATGGAGGGAGGAGTTTGAATCTCCAAACGTCCTTTTTTAAGCCACTGATCAAAATTATTTCAAATTTCGATGACAAAAATGCATGCAATTTAGAATATTATTATTATTTATGATTTAAATGCAAATAAATTTATTTCTAAAACAGGTTTTTTAATCAAATCTGAAATCAATATTTTTATGTTTAGATTTTTGAATTCGTTTGCCGGAGACTTTCAAACTGGACCTGCTGCAGCTCCTCCTCAACCTGCTCCACCTCTTCCAAGCTCTTACATGCCATATCCGCATTGGATACACTACAACATGGCACCGATGCCATTTGCTGTTGTGCCAATTCCTCCCGGATACACTGACTACAAAGATACTGTGAATAAACTTCCTCCTTTTCTAGAATGGATTTTGAATCGAATTCAAAACTTTTATTCTAATTATCAGAGTATTCCGTGGGAGCCTGAAGAACCAGAGCCAGTTAGATCGACTACCTCAACCTCTCCTACGAGTAGCACTATGCTTATTCCAATTAGTACAGTAAATGAAGAAATCTCATTACAAGAAAATTCTAATTCTGATTTGAATTTTGATGAAAATTCCACATTCATTTTGGAAGAACCAATAGAGGCACTTCAAATTAATCAAAACTTCAATCATTCAGAAATATCAGAAAGTGGAATGAATTTTACTAATCAAAATTTACAAGAATCATTATCAGAAAATAATACAATATCAAATGAACAAGAAATATCAACAAATTTAAATTCGTCCTATTCAACTCTTAATATATCTGAGAATTTTGAAGAAAATTTAACCACACCTCCAAAAGAAGAAGAATACTTTCCAAATTCTAACAATATAACTGAAAGTTCTGAAACAATTTTAATTCAACAATCAGCTGCAATTGTTTCGGAAGAAAGTGTAAATAATTCAACCGGAACTACGAATCTTGAATCAGTAAATAATACAAATAATAAAGATTCTTCAGAGAGTAATATCAGTTTAATAAATAACCAGACTATCTCATTAGAAGAGCAAAATATAGCAACAGATTCAGAAATGGATTTATTAAATAACTCATCAAATTCTGAAAATTCCGCTATTATTTTAGGCAAACCAGAAGAAGAAAAATTAACGATCGGTCTTGATACCATTTACTCAGTTGACGAGCAGACCACGACAATAAAAGAAAATATTGAAAATCCAGTTTACAATTTAACACAGCAAGAAGTTAGCACTTCAAAAACTTCAACAATAAAAATAACAACAACAACGAAACCACTTAAAAAAAAACCTATAAGAAAACCTATTGATTCTGATGCTATATATTTTCCTAGTTATGAACGTGACGATGAACTAAATAACGTTCCTCGTCCAAGAAGTTTATAAGATGACCAATGAGCACGTCAAATAATTTCTTCTGGTCTTATATAAATAGTACAACTCAGCAATAATATTTATAAAAATATTATTCTATCAATATTATTTATAGTAAAATATTTATTAATAATAATTTTATAGAAAAAAAATGTGATTTCTAAAAAAGAATTCCTTGCCAATTGTGAAAAAAGATGAATATGATACTTGCCAGCTACAGAGAACAATGTCTAAGGCAAAAAGCGATATTCATAATAGGAATTAAAAAAATATTTATATACTAGTGATAATATAGACCAAAAACGTGATATTCCACAATAGTAGAAAATATTTATATTTATAATTATTCTAGAACAGGGTTATTCAAATAGTTTTTCTAACCTTTTCATAAACAACTAATTTCTGCAAGATCCACCATCCAATCATAAGAAATATATATAATTATATACGATAATTATAAAAAAAAACATCCAAAACTTGCAACTGTGAGCCAAAATTTGTATAGCCATGTTCTAATTTATAAACTTAATTAAATAAGAAAAAAATTTAAATTTTATATATTAATACTAAAATATACTTTTATAATAATAATTTATTTATTTTTAAAAGGATCTCTAATAAAAAACCATTTTTATAATTATTATTCTAGTTCAATTATTATTTACAGAAAACTGCGGAAAGAAAAGGAGTGAGGAATTTCGTTTCTGCCGGAGGTCCCACGATCCCACACGTTTGCTTTTTTAATTGGATTTTCACAAGCAATTATGATTTAATTTGAAAAGTGGAAGTACTTTTTTGTGATGAACTGAGGTGACTGCTAGCGCAGTCGCCCCCCAACTATTAACACCTCAGTTCATCACAACAAAGTACTTCCACTTTTCAAATTAAAAAATAATATTATTTTGTTTTATTTATTTTATTTACTATATACTTACAAAGGAAAGTTGGTCACTCAAAGTGTGACAGACAGACGGACAGACAATAAAAGAAAATTAGACACAAAGCAGTAGTTTAATTATTTTAACGTACGGATACTTTCAAAAACCAAACAGCAACGAATTACTTTGATGTGGACAGTGCCGGATTAAACAAGATGGAGGCCATTAGGCAGTAGAAATCTCGAGGCCCTGTCAGCTGATAATTTTACCACTATGATTTTTCTATAAAACAGTTTTAGCCCCCTCCCCACGAAATATCTACAGGGCTAGTGGGGAAATAGATATATATATTATGTATACATTTTCAAAATGTCCATAAAGCATTTCCCAATGAATAAAAACATTATATAATTTTAAAATAGTTTATAAAGGAGATAAATCTTCAAAAATGAGTTCGGCCCCCCTCCCCCGGAAAAATAATTATATGTAGTCCCCTGTGATGCTTGCCACTTTTACCAGGAGTCGCGGGTTCGCATCCGCGACAAAAATTAATTTCAATTGAATTGGCTACCAAACAATTTATATAAATTGGGACGGGGTCTAAATGGTCTCAGATGCGAATAAAGAGTTTAAAAAAATATTCTAATGTTACCGGGCCCCTAAAAGCATGTGGCTTAAAGGCGATCGCTTACTTCGTCTAATGGGTAATCCGGCACTGGATGAGGGCTTCTAGGATCTCGAGGGGATGGCTCTATATATTAATATGCAAAAAGTAAAAGAAGAGAAATATTTTCTAAAGAAATTCAGCCTGAAAAAGTAATCAAGTAATCATTTTATTTTACTCTATATAGTATAGTAATATGATTATTTTAATTAATAATAATAGGCTCTACAATCTGACTTTATTATTTAAATTTTATTTGGCGATTTTTTCCAAACCACTTCGACCAATGTATGCAATGAATTAGTTAGAATGAGAGATGAAGAGTTCGTTGGCCCCTCAGCCGTTACGTTGCAAAGGTCACCACAACAACAACAAATGCTGATGGCAAGCACTTGAAAAGGCGAAAAATTCCCTCAAGTTCTCAAAAGAGATTAATGGCCGAGACACGAGGTCACTCCTTCCGTCGTATATAACGATGTCAACGTAAATACAGTACAATAACAAATTGGGTGAAGGTCGGCAATAGCAGTCAGCTTCAATAGGTCTAATTATTTAATTTTATTATTATATTATTAAAATAATAACGAGGTAACTAATTAGGGAAGTCGATTAAATCTTTTTTAAATGTGAATTGGGACGTTTTATTTCATGCAAAAAGCATGGAGGTAATGGGTCTTGGATTTTCTGAGCTTCTGTTAAAAAAAAACACTTTTGAAATTTGTATAATAGTTTATTAGGCATTATTATTTATTTGTAAAAAATAATTTTGGATTAATTAATACCCCCGTCGTGGCCGAGACGGCTAAAGTTGTTGACAAATCTCAATAATGATAGTCCGGAAGCCACGAGGCACGGGTTCGGATCCCACGCTTTCAAATCAATTTATTTAAATCATTTGGATACCAAATAGTATAAATAAATATGCCTGGAACCCCTAATATGTATCGCTTATATAAATAATGTGTATAAAGTCTATGTGGTCAAAGATGCCGACCTAAAAAAAAAATCCAATACATAACAGCCACAACTTGTTATATACTAAGGGGGGGGGGGAGTACTATGTGTATGTCTATATCAATTTTTACTTTGTCTTTCTTATATATGTTAATATATAGGCCAATAGTGAGAAAGTATTGGATTCATGTCAAAAATTCGACGATCGAAAAATTTTGATGGATATACACGTTTTGAGGTCCCCTGAATCAAAAAAAAGTGGTTTTCGTGACATGGTCTCTGTGTGGGTGTGGGTGTGTGTGTGTGTGTGGGTGGGTGGGTGGGTGGGGGTGTGTGTGGGTTCAATTTTAAGCAATTGAGCTATGAGGTTGAAATTTTACATTTAAGTTAGGTACTCTCCTGAGGCGTGAAAATAAGCTTTTGAACAAAGTCAGCCAAAGATTACTAATACTTAACTGATGTACTTTTTCAGTTTTTTTGCGATTTTCTCAAAATTCAAAAATTTTTAGATGCTCTTTCAAATTTATATTATCATTTGGCTCTCGAAATTGTTTAAAGTCTACTTTACTCTTGTATTTCATAGGAAAGACAGGAAAAATGGTTGCCATGGTAACAAAATATAAATATTTTTTGATGTTTATAGAATCTAAATAGCTCCATATCTCAACACAACTAATCTGGTGTGACAAGCACTTACCAAAGGTAAGAGAAAGTTGTGTGCTGTGCGACCAGACACACCAGATTTTTTCTTTTACAGACCTCGTTTTAGTCGCACGCGGATACTTTCTTCGAGACCTCGAAAATCTTAAATAAATGCTAAGTGTTGTGTAGATTTTCTCTTTAAATGTCTTAATAATTATCTTGGTGCTTCCTAAATTCTGATTCCTTTATTGAAGCCCAATTTACTATTTTGCACTGCACTCAAAGCACGAGTCTTCCTTCCAGTGTTCATATTGTACTCCAACCAGCGCGTTTGTTCTCTTCTTCTGATTAGCCAGGCCTTTTGCTCACTATCTCAAACTTGTTGCTACGCTCCTGATGTTATAAAAGAACTAAACACACTCAGCACTATCTATGATTTACTCTCTTTACTACATCGCGTTCAAGGAGTATCAAGCAACTGCCCCAAAAAGGCCTCAAACATGTCTAACTCTCGCAATTATTTTGGAAGAATATCTTGATTGACCAGTGGCGTAGCGAGGGGGGAGCAAGGGGGGTCATCGTGCCCCGGGCGCTACTCACAAAGGGGCGCCAAATTGTCCGTAAAACAAAAAATTGCTGGATAATTTTTATTATTATTATACCATAATTGATTTCTGGAAAATATATTTTATTTAAATTTAGTGCCAGTGTAATATAAAAATTTTGTATGTTTTACATATAATATTATCAAGGTTATATGGTTTTCGAGGGGGAGGCTAAAAAGGTATTGTGCCCCGGGCGCGAGTTAAGCTCACTATGCCACTGTGATTGACAAATGACAAAAATTAACTATTAAAATTTATGAGAGCTTTGGGAGGGGTGTGATTATTCAAAATTTAAAAATCCAGATTCATTTTGGGCTTATCTTGGTCAATATTATGATTGAAAATCTTTAAGACGAAAAATTAAAATAAAATAATTAAAACGCCTAAAAGATATGCAATTCAAAGAGAATTACTGGTAGGTTGCATATCTTCACGGCGAAAAATGAAAATGGGAAAGAAAACAAAACAAAAAAAATAGCAAATTACGGAGTTTCACATCAGTTTTAGAAATTAACAGATAAATAAGAATGGTCATAAATTTTTTCATAATTTTTTTTTATGATGATGTTTCAATAAAACCATTCACCTCTTCTTCAGGTGTGTCAATATTTACATTCATTAAGTGATGACAAACAAGTTTTAATATTTATTTTGTTGTTGAAAGAAGTTTGATTATTTTAAATAAAAAATGTTGAATAACTTTTACTAGTTAGTATTTATTTAAAAAGATCAGATTTTTTTAAAAATTCCATTATTAGAGAAGGGGTCGGTAACCAGTAGAAAAGAAATCTTGAATATTTTCTATTAATGTAGTCTAATAATGAATAAAAATAACCACTAAGAGAAAATAACTACTAGACTCGGATTTTTATTTTTGAAATTCGACCTGGCCAGAGAGAAGAGCAGCAGCCACCATGATAGTTGAAGTGAAGCAACGGCGAACCTTGGATAGGTGGACCCTTGGAAACAGCGAGTGGAACGCACCCCGGTATATTATAGTAATATAATCTACATATATATATACAAAAAATCTCAACATCAAATTTTTGACATGATCGCAATACTTCCTCTCTATATACTACATATATAGGAAAGATAAAGTAAAAAATGCTAATTGTCTCAGCAGCCAAGAGGGTAAAATCAACAAAAAGTCAACTCAAAAGAAACAATAATATAATTTCTCTTCTGAAACAGTTCAAGCAGGAAAAAGTCAAGGAATTTTGTTGACACGCTTCAGCCCTGATGATGGTCGTATATCTGACCGAAAGGTCGGCTTGAAGTGATTAATAAATGAAATGAACTTAGCTGCAATCGCTCTTTTCTTTCTTTCTTACTACAAAATATAAATATTTTCCCATACTTATAAATTGTACATCTTGAATTCTAATATATCGGGGAAACTAAATATATGTCGACACAAAAAAATCTGGTGTGGCAAACACAGAACACAACTTTCGATTAGCGAAGGTCGGGAAAACAATAAAATTTCACAGCATAATATTTTTATACGGTATATTTGTTGAGCCACGAATGGCAAACGATACCTTTGATGAAGACATTTTGAAAATTTATTTTAATTACAAAAATATAAATTATTACAAACACAATGATGCAAACCATCACTTTATTTGTGGTTTTTCTCGGCAGATGGCATCATAGTCATTTTTATTTTTTTCCAAATAATTTATAAACGAACCCTAAAATGATACATGCCCATTGTTATTAATCTAGGGATGAGAATTGTCAACAGAAATATGAAGAAAAAAAGATGAATAATAAAAGAATAAACATTGAAACAGGTGGGCATATAGTGTTTGTTATTGGGAGGGGTTTATGTCGGGGAAGAGAGAGAGAAGAGAGAGAATGGAGGGGGAGAGGAGTTATGCTCATGCATAGTTCACTACATATAAACAAAACGGGTCTCTTGGAACTTTTGTTCATCAATCGAAGTCTAATCAATCACACCTAATGGATTACAGTCGACATATGTTGTCATACGCCCTCTTAATCGTACTCATATTCAAAGTTGGGGTTTGGGGGGCACCGACAGTGACGACAACGACAACGACCCCGATTAAGACACCTACATCTCCAGAGTGAGTAGAAGAGACTAGAAGTTTGTCAATAATCTAAATAACAACTAATCCAAAATTAACAATGTGTTTTTATTTTAAAAAAAAATAAGGTGGATTTCTATTAAAATATTTCCGGTGTCAGCTCTCCTTTCTTTTACACATTTTTGAATGAATTCCTCTCGTTTGACCTATTATCATGGGCGCCGACTTTCATTATTAGGGGGGAGGCCTAAATTTGATTGACGCATGGGGTATAGGTTAAGACTTTGCCCTGTTTGACCTTTTAACGATAGTGAAGCGTTTTTTTATGAGGGGGGGGGCCTCGAACCCCTTGGGCCCCATAGAGTCGGGGCCTATGCCTATGATCATAATAAAGATATGTGCTTTGCCTGTGTACCCATTACTTCAGGGCAGGGGACAAAAGAGATAATAATTTGTCTCTAAAAAAAATTTTAATCTATTGGGGAGTCAAAATAAAAGCTTGTCTTTCTATCAAAAATTCAAGCTCAACACCTGTCAGAACAATTGAAAGATAGTTTAGTTGAGCCCATTCAAATAATCTTGTAATTAAATAATTATAGCTAAGTTTCCACTTGTAATATTTTTGTTCACACCTTTAGATTAGCCTTGCCCAATTCCGAGTCGTGATCAGTTACCAATTCGCGAACTCATAACCCTGAGTTGAGAAAATAATCTAAAAATAATTTTTATACATTTTTTTGGTTATAATATTTGCATTTTTATAAAATCTTTGTACACGATTAAAGATTGAATAATATTTTTGAACATTAAAATTTGCTCTTTTAATAGGTCAATCTAATCTACGGTGGGAAAATATTGTATTGAAATAATAAGTGGGTCACGAAAAAAAATATTTTGGCAATTGCAAATTTATTTTTTTTTTCAGAGCAAATTTCTAAATGATTAGTATGCGCAATTTTCAGTCAGAAAAAATGCACTGAAAAAGAAATACAATAAAATTTTTTTTATTTAATTTCGAATAACATCTTACATATTGAACGAAGAACCTAGAAATTGCATTTAATTAATTTCACTGGTTAGCAGTAGCAGGAGCAGGACCGCAGACAGACTTGACGGGCCCCTGGGCTACATAATAATACACCCCCACCCCTAATTTTAAAATTTGAGCTTAAAGGGCCCGGGCCCCCTCAGGAAAAATATTTCAAGTAAATTGCTTGTTTTTTTTTTTTTTTAATTGAAATTTTAACCATGAAAATTATTTTTTTATTAGAATTTTATTCTTCTCAAAGGGTCCGAGCCCCGGGGATTAGCCCCCCTGCCCCTCTCGGTCTGGGGGCCTACGCTAGGAAAAATAATAATATTCCTTCGTGCCAAGGCGTCCTCAGGAAAAAGTGCTAAAAGTGCATTCCCGTAACGATGCAGAAACAAATTTTCTGGGCTCACTAATCAAATGGGAAATGTCAGTGGCAGTGAGTGAGCTGCTCAGGAACATTCACTAAAATTGCTCTCGTTAAACAAAGTCAAGGTCTCGTAATTTAATGTATTGTAAAAATTACTAGCCAATAGTGCTTAAAATAAAATTAAAAAAAAAAATTATTTTCTAGAAGACTAACATGTAGAGGGCCTACGAATGTTTGCTGAAAGGTGGAAATTAGCAATACGTGAATTTCTTGATCTTTTTTAAATTGTTTTTACTAGTCGCTGTTTTAAGGTAAGGTGACCCAAAAAAGTTTAATTTTTTCACTGGGCCATATTTTTATATTATTTAAAAATTTAAAAAATATACAGTAATATTATTTGAAATAGACATAGAGGAGTTAGAAATAGATTTTTAAGCGGTTGACTGGGTTTGAGTTATTTTTTCTCAATAAATGAAACATAAAAAGAAAATAAAAGACACTCAGTGAGTGGATGGTCTTATGCGGTACATTTTGGAATTTAAAAAATATATAACAGGGGGTAATTGACCTAATTAAATAATAAATTCTTCGTACACTTTTAGCATTTCCTGTTCTAAAAATGAAAAACTCTAGGATGTGATTAAAAAGGAAGTAATGAAAATAGATATAATTTCCTATTTATATTCATATTAGCTGCGCGACTATCTTGTGGGTGATAGTGTGGGGGGGGGGGTTCTAATTAATCTCACAATTAAGACATGACATTCAAATTATTTCTAGGTTCCTCCTCTCATCAAATTTTGCGGCAAAATTGGGTAGAAATTAAACGGTATGTGTATACATATAAATATACTTAATGTATTATATTCAAGGGCGGATACAAGGGGGGGGGGGGTAAAGGGGGTAATTACCCTCCTGAGATTTGAAAAAAATACTTTTTTTCGAAAAAAAAATGTATTTTTAATGTGAAATTTTAAAAATTAATACTTAAAAATTTGATTTGTATTTATATTCTGGCAAACAAGTACAGAATGCGCCTTTAAAATACCGAAATTAAGAAAAAATTGTGTATTGTGCGACCAGTCCCTCCAGATTACCCCCCCCCCCCGCGAGAAACACCTCTGGATCCGCCACTGATTATATTTCACCTATAATTATCCATTTGATAAAGGGAGTGATAATTAGTTTTATTTTTTTGATTAGTTGCCTCCATTTGTTCATTTAATAAAGCTTTTTTCTAATAAACGTAAATTATTTGAGCTGTTTATTCTGAAATTTTGCCCAAAGTTCCTAGCAAATGAATTTTATCAGAGACGTAAAGAGTGTAGTGGAATCATCAGGCGTCAGAAGTCAAAGGGTTGAATTCCAAATAATATAGATATAATATTAATAAATTTTTAGTTTTATAGTTTTGGCTGTTGAGTTGTATTAACGAAAGGTTGCAGGAGCAGAGACTGGCAGCCAAATTTTTTCTATAAATATATTATTGGGCCGACGTTTCGGTTTCGATAGAGGCCATCTTCAGGGCCCAATAAGTGTCAAGGAAATATATATGATTTGCATTAGGCAGCTATGTGTAATAATGCTCATCAGATGAGATCTTTCAATGAGATTTCAATTCAAAGATCTCTCACCTGATTAGCATCATTACACATAGCTGCCTAATGCAAATTATAAATATACTTGACACTTATTGGGCCCTGAAGATGGCCTCTATCGAGACCGAAACGTCGGCACAATATAATACTAATAGAAAAAAATTTGACTGCCAGTTTCTGCTCCCGCAAGCTTTCTTTGACAATAATAAATTTAAATTTTTTGTAACTTTTAGAAGACTACAGCCATCCCTTGATGGTATATAAATTCTCGAAAAAAACGTGTAAATCGTGAAGTATCCAAAAAACACATAATTTCGTTGTTTATTAATTATGAATTTTTTTCAATTTTTTTTTTTTTTTTAATCAGTCAAAATTTATTTGCGCCGATTCAATTTCCGAGGAGATTTGATAAAGAAATCTATTTTTTTAAATCGAGTAAAAGCAAAAAAGTGTTAAAAAATGGTACCGTGTAAAATGAGGTATACTATAGATGTATTGTGATTATTTGAATCATTAATTTAAGCCCTATATTATGAATATAATATTCAATTTCATTTCATTCATTTTTTAATGACGTTATAATAGATTTCACATCTGACAGCTAATGAAGAATACAAGTATTAGGTTGAGTGCATTGAGCTGTAATTGTGTCGGCCCCCCTAAACAATTAATTTGCTGACTAGACTCTTTCACTCAGTGACGTTTACATCTTACTTCCCTACTAATGATTTTATTAAGATGATTTTATTCGGACAAATGAATGTTTTCTCATCCGATACTTAATTCATGTAGAGGCAATAAATAAATTTGATTAACAAATTAATGAGATACAAGATAAATTATCAATGAAAAAAGAAAACTCTAATAAGATTCTTCCCATTAATGGTGATTTATGATTTTTCTGTGCTTTTAGAAAAGCGACTAATCAAAATTTTTTAAGCTGGAGGGTGGGATTCGATTAAATATTTTAAGAGAATCGTGTGGATCTGTAAATGATCTTCTTATGATAAGATTTGCTGACCCCAGGAGCGTATATAGAAATTTTTCCGGGGGGGGGGGGGCCCGCCCGAACTCTAAAATTTTTCTGCGGAAAATTTTTTTTTTTAAGAAACTAAATTTTTTTTCACACGAAATATTTTGCAGAACATTTTTTCTTTTGCGGAACCAAAGATTTTCATCCTGCGGAAAAATTTGTTGCGCTGATGTCTGTATAACCCTATATATGTATATGTGTTTGGGAAATTTCGGGGGGGGGGGGGCGGGCCCTCTCGGCCCCTCCCTTATATACGCCCCTGGCTGACCCCTAAAAAAAAGGCTGTATAAATTTATCTTAATTAATCTTTTTGCAATCTCCTGGTCGCAGAGGTATAAATCTCGCCTCTTTTCTAGAGATTCGAGGCTCGGTCTTTCAAGTAATGAAAATTTTAATCCTCATCATTTTAGCATTTTTATATGCACGGAAAAGAAAATTTCATTTAAAATAAAATGATTTGACAAAGAAACATAAAGGTTATCATATAGAACAACATTTTACAAGTCCTTGGACGCAGAGGTATAGATCTCACATCTTGTTTAAGTGTCAGAGCAATGAAAATTTTGATTCGCTTCATTTTAGTGTCAAACATATAAAAGAAAATTTCTACTAAAAACAAAATTAATAAAATACAATGATTTGACAAATAAACGTAACGTTTGGTTTTGAGGTGAAAGTAGGACAATATCTTTTTCAATAAAAATTTAAAATAAAAATAAATTTCCGCAGGTTCAACATTTGGAATGTGGATGGTCATCGAAAAAATCCGGTAGCTCGGGTAGTACCGATCTTGCCTATCGAAGTAAACATCCCGGGAATTTTCACCATCATCAACGGCTTCGTTTCAGGCCTGCTCTCTCTGATTCCTCAACCACCACCACCTCCGACTACGACCCAACACCCTCATCATGAATATCCTCATTATCCGCATGGTTATGAACATAAAGAAAGATAACACAACTAACACATATTTGTATCTACTAATCTTAATATATATTGTTTGTTTGGACCTAGTCACCGAGGACTGGTGCCGCTAAGCGGGTCATTAATAAATTTATTTATTTATTTATTGTAATTTAAGCTTATAAAAATACTAATAAAAATTAGTTTTGAATATTGCGTTATGAAAATAATTAGACGACTTTTCGGGAGACCAAAGCCGAAGATTCATCTGAAGAAAAAGGTTTCGGTCTATGAAACGTCGGCCAGTTGAGGATTTTTAATAAAGGCCTGCTAATTATCTTCATAAAGCAACGATTACGAAATTTCTAAAAAGGCATCCTAATCATTCTCTGCGACAGCCTGAAGCTACTTGTCTCGGAAGTGCCACCAGTTTCTATATTGTGGCATATTGTGTTGGAATTTTTTAATATTTTAAGTCAGCAGAAAAATACGCAGGCAGTAACACCGACACCGAGAAAATTAAAGTTTTATATTTTTTTTAAATTAAAATACTGTATTTTATGTATGATTTTATTTTATGAAGACACACTAAATATGTATTTGACAAAAATACTGTAAATTACAAAGTAAAGACAAGGATGAGACAGGGGTGCAAACTGTCTTATAGCCAGTGGCGTAACGTACGCCCCCGCAGACCCCGCGATGCGGGGGGGGGCACGGACCGGGCCGGGCTAAAAAACTGTAGCTCCGATAAAAACGGAAAAAAACAATGAAAATTTCTCTTTGAGAGGGCCCGGTGCCCTCAGGGCTCCGATAGATCCGATAAAAACGGAAAAAAAAATGAAAATTTCTCTTTGAGAGGGCCCGGGGCCCTCAGGGCTCCGATAAAAACGGTAAAAAATTTAATGAGAATTGCTCTTTGAGAGGGCCCGGCAGTGGCGTAGTGAGGGGGGGAGCAAGGGGGGTCATCATGCCCCGGGCGCTACTCACAAAAGGGCGCCAAATGGTCAGCAAAACAAAAAAAATGTTGGATAATTTTTATTTTTATTATAATTGATTTCTGGAAAATATATTTTAAATTTACTGCCAGTGTAATACAATAATTTTGTATGTTTTACATATAATATTATATGGTTTTCGAATGGGGGGGGGCGCTAAAAAGGTATTGTGCCCCGGGCGCGAGTTAAGCTCACTACGCCACTGGGGCCCGGGCCCTCAGGGTTCAGGGATATACGGTATTTTAAAAATATTTTTTGTATGGTCTAATAATGGGTCCCGAAATAAAGGTTTGCGGGGGGGGGCCCAGCTAAAAAACGTTACGTTACTGCTTATAGCTGAGAAAGGAGCTCGACAAATCAGAAAAGTCAATTCTCCTAAGAGAAGACTATGCCTACTCTCATCATTTTTCCAAGAATTTTCTAAAAAAAAAATCAATTCATTTGGCAATGGCCACCTGATTGTATTGAAATAGCCAGCCCATCAGACTATTTGGATGACAGGGTCATGATTTTTTATAAAATACATTCATAGTTTCGTGAAGTCATCACTCGAACATCGATGCCTCTTTTTTTTCGAGAACCATGGCTCATATCTATCAATTGATATCCTGAATTTTTGTAAAATCAAAAGTGATTATTTTCCTATCTTTACCTCCACACACGTTTTATTATCTTCAACCTTTGGAAAGTCAGTTTTTGGGCCATAGAAGAAATATTTTTCAGCAAATGGATGGCAACCAACTTCAAGAAGACGACAATTATTTATGATATTTCCAAACTAATCAGCAATGCATGTTTTTTTTTGGGCACTCTCTTTAGCCTCCTAAATACGCTACTATTTCTTGATCCTTCTTTCTTATTTTCTTCTTTTAATTAAAAATCTTTTTAATTTCATAGAGAAAAAAATAATTAGCACAATATTTAATCTTCGGAAATAAAATCACAAAAAATGAGAATTTCAAAAATGTTTTTGAAAAGAAAATATTATAAACCGGTATAAAAGCGCAAATTTATTAAGTGTGATCACTCCCCAAAATTCAATAGATCATTCTTAGAGTGAAACTAATCTAAAGGGCCTAAGCTCGAATATTACGCCCAGGGAGAGGGATCCCCCACACCTGTATCATTGTCTAAAATAATAGGAACATGAATGCAATTTTGATCGCCCTCGGTTAAATAAGAATGCCTGGACCCCATTATCTTAAAAAAAAAATGAATCTAAATGCCCTGAACCGTTCTGCCTGAACTAAAAGTACATATCGTTACAAAAAATCTTTCAAATACGGAAGGTACAAAAAAAGTTGCTGGTTGTGCGACTAGTCACACCAGATTTTTATATTTAATAAAAAGGGAATAAGGCCTTAAGATATAGGAGAGATAAAGAGGGTTAATAAGAATATATTTGAATTCATTAATTATCCTTGAAATAAGAACGTTAATTATAAAAATGCCCCTTTTCTAAAAGTAAAGTGAGATTATAGAATAATTTCTTTAAGAAAACAAAGAGAATCCAAACAGGTTCAGACTCGAAAGGGATAAGAGTAGTAAAGACAAATATGTAAAAATATAATTATTAATTAATTTTATATTTAAATAATTCGACTGGTGTTTGACCCACCAACAAATAAACACACATTTGTTAAATGTGTGCGCTTGGTATATGATGATTTGATACAAGAATAAAAAATAAAATATTTTCAACACAGTGCCAAACTTTCAAATACGTAAGTTACAAAAAGGTTTTTGGGCGTGTGACTAGTCACACCAGATTTTTCTGTTTCATTTAATATTTGAATTGTGTATGTGTCTGATGTGATTTCTTTCAATGATAATATGAAATTAACTAATAAAATAAAATTTGTAAATTGTATTAAATAATGAAAAAATTAATGCAAGCCTGATATAAGAGAGTGGTGTGCTAATAATCACCCAATTTATAGGGATTGAAAGAAAATTTGCTATCAATATCGAAATTATGAAAAATATTTTTAATATTCTCTGCTTGAAAAAAATATTATTTCAATATTCTTTGGGCCTAAATGTGTGTGAGAAAGAACAGAAAGGCAAAAATCAGATGAAAAAAAACACTCAAGATTTCTCTCTCAAAAAGGAATTTTCTAACTCTCAAAACTTTAAATTAGATTCGCTCTACTTTATATATTTTATGATAAATGAAAAATAAAATAAATAAAATTTGCATAAAATAAATTATCAATTAAAATGGAGAGTAAAAAAAAAGAGAAAAAGAACGATAATATGTATTCATATAAGGTAGGAAACAATATTCAGGAGGCGTGGAGCCTAAAGGCGTCATGTAACTAGCGAAAATAAATTTAAAAAAAAAAATGTCTAGAAATTCATGAATTATTTTATCAATTATAAATATTAAATGATTAATGAGAGTAATTAATAAATAATTAGTAATATTGAAGTAAAATACCTAGCTTAAAACCGCCGAGAAACGAAGAGAGCGAGAGAGAGTCGACTAACCCCAAACATGGCTGAACATCAAATGAAGTGGCTTGGGTATTTCTTGAACACACTTACACACGTTCTTCCCTAGACAAAACTCTCCTCTCTACTGAGATGATTGGGCTAGGTTGGTGTTCTTTTCTATGCAGGCCTTGTGGCGCCAAAGAATACAACCCTTGTGATTGGCTAATTATTCAGAAGAGGGAGATGGACGATTCTATTTTAATTAAATAAAAGGGGAGTCAGGTAGTGAAATTCTTCTTATGTATTTTAATGAATAGTTAAATAATAAAGGAAATAAAAAATATTAAGATTTTTTATCAAATTAATCTTCACTTAGTAAAATGTAATTATATCAATATTTCAGAAATTTTCTCTTTTTTAAATTAAAATAAGACTTAATACAAGAAAAATATGGGTTTAAAATAGAGTTTATATTTTCTTTAAATATTAATACTGTTGTGTGTAAATCGACTGGTCTTGTGGTTCGACATTAATTGAGTTTTAAATATATTTGTTTTTCACGAAAATTTTTAGTTCATATATCCCGTGATTCGCGGAAAACAATGCAATGACAAATCTGCTTATATTTTCTTAAATAAATGAATTCAATTAACAGTAAGTAAAAATATTGACTCTGACTAACGTCCAATTGAGGTTTTTGAAACAAAATTGTCTTTTATTTCAATTATTAAAATTTTTTTACTTTCTCTTACCTATATGCAAATGTTTTTTTTTTTTTTTTTATTTATTAGGCAAATATGCAAATGTTAATATACATAGACCCGGTAAATAGAGAGAAAAATTAATGGATCCAAGCATTAGTTCTCGAAAACGGATCTAACGATTTTTTTTCAAATTTTAAATATATTCTATTTCCAGCACCAATATGAAATTGCGCTAAGTCTCATTTTTGAAAATTTCGGGTACTAGTACTTTACTGATGTACTTTTTTAGTTTTTTCCATTTTTCTCGGAATTCCCTTTACCGATTTCTTTCAAATTTTAAATATTTACTATTCGCGATATAGAAAACAAATTAAGATAGGTCTCTTCTTTGGGAACCCTTGAGTACTAGTACTTTACTGATATATTTTTTTGGTTTTTTCACTTTTCTCAAAATTCACATTAACGATTTCTATCAAATTTTATATATTTCCTATTTGCGGTATACAAAACAAAGTACGATTGATCTCGTCATTGGGAAACCTCGAGTACAAGTACTTTACTGATATACTTTTTTAGATTTTTTCAATTTTCTCTTTTACGATTTCTTTCAAATTTTAAACCATGTACTATTTCCCATAAACAAAACAAATTATCCTAGGTTTCGTCTTTGGGAAACTTCAAGTACTAGTACTTTACTGATGTACTTTTTAAGATTTTTCCACTTTTCTCAAAATTTCTTTACCGATTTCTTTCAAATTTTAAATATTTGTTAACTGTTATTTATGGTATAGAAAACAAACTACGATTGATCTCGTCTTTGGGAAACTAGGCGCACTACTTTACTGATGTATTTTTTTATTTTTTCAAATTTTCTCAAAAATTATTTCAAATTTTAAGTAACAATATGAAATTAAGCTAAATTTTATCTTTGGGGTAACTTCAAGTATTAGTACTTTACTGAGGTATAATCAGGGATGGGCGTTAATCAGTTACATGTATTTGAAATACAAGATACCAAATACAAAATTAATTGGTATTTTGTAACTCGTTACAGAATTGGCAAATTGCTATCTTGTATTTCGTTACATTTTTTAGTAATTGGTATCTGAAATTCGAGATACCAAATACTTTTTTTTTTTAATTTGCCGCAGTGTAAAAAGTCTTGCAGAGGGAGCTGAAATCGTTTTAATTTATTTAATATTACTGTATGTAATCGTCGGTGGGTTCTCTGCTCCGAATCTTAGTAAAAACAAGTAACTAGAAGTCAATCAATCCGCCAAATTTTCACTCTTCGTTAAAATACTTTTTTGCTTTCTTCTTTCAACCAGCTCTCAACGACTAATCTTTGTTCTTCTGCCCCAGTTGAAAGATTGTTTTCATTTGCGGGTTTATTCATTCTCCATCAAGTTCCAGATTATCCGACAAAACTTTTGAAAACTTGGTTTTTTGAAACCTTTTCATATTTTTATAAATAAATTTTTTTTAATGTCATGAATAATTTTATTGTTTTCGATTTTCCAAAGGTATTCTCCAATATAAGTTTAGCTGCCACTTTCCTAAACTAAATTTATTTAGGGTTCCAGATAGAGCCCTGCACGGGCCGATTTTTTTGGCCCAGACCGGTCCGTGTCCGTATTTTTTTGACGTCCCGCCCGTACCCGGCCCCGGCCCCGGTAATTTTTTACCATTCTTCAGGCCCGCCCGGAATTTTTCAAACCCGCCCATTCCCGCCCGAGATTTAGTGAATGAATGAACGAATGTCTAGTAATTTTTAAATAAAATTTCATTTGCATGCCCGTCCGCCCGAACCCGTTTATTTAGACTTGCTACCCTCCCGTATCCGCCCGTAATTTTTTCATGGCCTCCAAAGCCCGCGGGCCGGGCGGGTAACGGGCCTACGGGCCAACCCGTACCCGTGCAGGGCTCTAGTTCCAGAATTACCCCTCCAAAAAGTATTTTAAAATCAAGGAAAAATTGTTTGTAATTGGTATTTTCAATGTATTTGAAATACGTAATTGGTATCTTGTATCTCGTTACACAAACCCGTGAATAATTGGTATCTTGTATTTCGTTACACAAACCCGTGAATAATTGGTATCTTGTATTTCGTTACAAAAATCTGAAGTAATTGGTATTTTTGTATCTCGTTACTCAAAATCGAGTAACTTGCCCATCCCTGGGTATAATATATATAGTTTTTCCAATTTTATCAAAAGAAAAAACCACCGAGCTACAGCTCGGTCATCCCGGAACTGTATATTAATTAATAAAGGTTATCATCAGTCTTATATGGGCTGAGTTGCCGAAAAGACTGTATGAATGAGAAAAAAGTGTGAGTGTTAAAAAAAAAAATTGATCGAAAATATTTAAATAAGCTTTAGTTTAAATGGACCCTGTTACGCATTAGTGTGTCAAGCACCAGGTACCGAGATTTGAGAAAATTAACATTAAAGTTTTTCTGATTTAAATTGTTTTGATTATATTATATATCATTTTTTTTGTCAATTGTGCAAGTAAATACTGTAATTATTGCAGATATTCATAAATTATTTCTAAAAATCCGACTAATTTAAAGATCTATTAGAAATTGAAAGAGGAGACTCAGATTGATAAAATCTAGAAGCTAAGTAAAAGAACATATGGCAAATAGAAGAATAGAATTATTCTATGACAGTGGGATTAATGAAATTTTGTGGGGGGGGGGGGCGGTTTTTTTTTTTATTTTTTTTTATTTAAGGACTTTGTCGGCATCTATGGCCATTTAGACCCCTTGCCTATTTATTTAAATTGATTGGTAACAAATTCAATTGAAATTAAAGAGCGAAAATCATAATTTCTTTAGATTAATAGTTTTTATAACTTTTTGAATTTCTTCTCGGGGGGGGGGGGGGGGGGCGATCGCCCCCACCGCCCCCCTTAATCCGCCGCTGTTCTATGATTCTATGATTAACTTTAGGCCTATTCATTATAGGTTTCTCATAATAAAATATCCGTGTTGTGACTTCAAGAGGTAGAATAGTTTTATTTTCGAATATTTGAGATAATGAATATTATTAATTGTATGAAATATAAATAAGAATTTATATTTCAATACAATTCAATTTTTTGCCGAAAATTACGGTACTTAGTCAGTAGGTCGTCAGTGGGTGTATATTAAATTTCTCTTGCCAGGTCTTTTATACTATTATTATAAATAAAAAAAAAAAAATAATTTCATCAATAGTGTTGTGTAGCACTTCAATATGAATTTGAGCACTTTAAAATTTTTAAAAGAGACTAAAGATTACAACTTAGTGAAACCGCACATATTCTAAATAATTTTTACTTATAAATATGTTTCAAGGAAAACCTACACCACTTTCCCTCCAAACTATAAAGACAATTTGTTTGTTAATGAAAAATTGCTAAATTCAAAGAGACAGTTTGAAAATTATTCCCTTTAAAAAGATAATTTCTTGACGATAGTTTTGCTCTCTATTAGCAATTTGTTTAAATGCAATAACCAACATATAACAAATCTCTAAGAGAAGAAATGTATCAACAAAAAATTGTATTCTTAAAATTAGACTTCAATCAATCTCTTATTACTAACGAATTTTTATAATAATCTATTTGTTTTTATTTTTTCATAATTTCATAAGTATCATTCATGTCTTTTGAACCTTTTAATTAAAATCTAAGTCTCCTTAAAAGTAATCAAGTAATCGATGACTACCTATAATTTCAGCAAGTGTTTTCATAAGATGATCGCAGGACTCTATCAACAGTGCTCATGATTGGCTCGAAGACTATTGTTATGTAGCTCGAAGTTGTCATCTCGTAGTGCCCTTTAAAAAAAATCCCAATCAGTATCTTAAATGGAAAGAGTGATGTGACTATTCAAAAATTTGGAGGTGGGGCCCATTTTAAATTATCAATATAGCATATGCGTATAGAAAACTCTATTTATAGAGAAAAAAAGGTAGACATAAATATTAATTTTTTTTTATTTAAGGAAATTGTTTATTAAATATATGTAAATGGATTAAAATGCATATAGTTTATGTCCTAAATCTTGAGCCATCTTTTTTGAGTGATAGTCCAAATAAAATTTTCCATTAATATTCTGTAGAAATGAACTTAAAGAAAATCACATAATTTACACAAAAGGAAGAGGAGCAACAAACAGTGGCGTCATTTGGGGCCTAGGGCTCTGATTTTTATAAAATTTTATATTATTCTAAATAAACGAAATATATCTACGTGCAAAATTAAACAATTAATTAAATTAAATACTTTTTGACCAAATTTGAGTACCTATTTGTAAGTAAATTTTATCAATAATTAAAAAAAAAGTTTGCCCCCCCCCCCCCAAGAAAACGTTGAAATGACGCCACTGACAGCAAAAAATTGAAGCCGCCGATTTTCAACAATTTCCGAGACGTTTCAGAAACAATTTATTCTCCCATCATCAGTCAAATTGTATATGTCCCGGAGTTGTCATATGGGCACAATAAATTCATATATAAATTTTATTATATTTATGACCAAGTACTTTATTGGTTATCACATAATTTATATATATTATAGGCCTAATATTATACCTGATGTCTTGAGGAATTCAAAATGGAACAAATTCTCTTGTAATGTTACATTTCCTCTTGCCTTTCTAAAAAAGAAAAAAAATATTAAGAATTAAAATACGAGAAAAGGGAAGCGATTTCAAAAAGAATAAATTTTAATCAAAAGTCATACAATAATTATGAAATAATGCGTCAGAATATAAAATAAATATTTATTCACATCTCCTTCCCCCAAGTAGTTAGAAATAATGAGATATGTTAATATTGAGAGCCTTAAAAGTCAAAAAAGTGTCTAATTTTCCAAAAAATTTCCATACCCCCAGGCCTCCCCGTAAGTCGTCTGTCCGGATCTGACCTCATTAATTTATGGTAATCTTATATTTAGGAAATTTTTACAAATTTTTAAATAACTTTTTTATTTAAATAAATATTGTAAGCAATGTATAACTGTTTCAAGAATTGTGTCAAAAACTGAGTAAAAAATCTGGTGTGTCTGGTGTCAATTGAAATATAAATAAGAATTTATATTTGAATACAATTCAATTTAATTTTTGGGTAATTGAGTATAACCTCAGTACTGTTTGAGACTTAATAGAGTGAGCATCGCATGCGCGATTTGTTTTTATTTTCTTTCTTTTTTGCTTTCTAAAGAAGGAAGGTTTTTTTTTTTTTTTTTGGCTTGTGTTGATCCCTTATATATTTTATATAGGACAAGTGTTACTATATAAATATGTCGGACGAGGAGATGATAACCCCTGATCCAGGGGGGACGGAGAGATTCGTCAGTCCTGAGACGAGTGATGATGAGTATAGCGCTGCCCGGTCGGCTGCGCCAATTACAACTGATCTAACGGTAAGGTCGATAAAAGAAATGAAATTGGTTATAGGAAAAATTAATAAAAATGAACCCAAAACGGATAATTCTATTCCTCGCGTAATGATCAATGAATTCTCGGATAGTGATATTGGTCCATTTCAAGTAATTATCGAATCTACTGATCAAAATATTGGGAGAATACATCCTATGAAACTGGGAAGAATAATTAAAATAAATTTCGAAGGTCTTAAAAATAACATAAAAGATATCTCCTTTGCCGGGCAGAAGAGAATTAAAATAGACTTTGACTCGGCTCGGGCAGCAAATCTTTTTATTAAATCGAAATGGGTTAAGGATTCTCATTATAAAACATTTATCCCATTTCATTTAGTTTCTAGACAAGGGGTAATAAGAAATGTGGACTCTGAAATAGATGAAAATTATATCTTAGACAATATTGATGCTGGGCCTTTTCAAATAATAGAGGCAAAGAGAATGAAGAGGAAATTAATTGAAAATGGACAAGTGAAATATGTACCCACTGGAACAGTTATTCTCAGGTTCAGAGGGACCTTTTTGCCAAATGAAGTTAGTATTGATTATCAGAAGTGTAAAGTGCAGCCGTTTATTCAAAAAGTCACTATATGCTACAAATGTTTGGGGTATAATCACGTATCTCAACAATGCAGGGGTACGAGTAAGTGTCCAAATGGATGTGAGCAACATGAGGGGAACATTTGCCCCAGAAAAGAATCTCCAGTGTGTATATACTGTGAAGCTCCCAAAAACAACCATTCTGCACTATCCCAAGAATGCCCCCGGTTTGTATTTGAGAAGAATATCAAAATGAAAATGGCGTATGAAAACGTCCCTTACAGGGCGGCTTGTGATATATGTTTTGTATATGACATGTCGTTGCTATTTTGATACAATTATTATTATTATAAAACTAACATTTAATGTTATTAAATAAAGTTGAATTTTGATGTTTTAAAGCCTTAAATTGAGGTCTCTTATTTAATTAACATATTACAATTTAAAACATCAAAATTCAACTTTATTTAATAACATTAAATGTTAGTTTTATAATAATAATAATTGTATCAAAATAGCAACGACATGTCATATACAAAACATATATCACATTCACCCCTTCTTCTTTTAATTCGTATAATCTTGTAGATTGCTTGATGGGTTCGAATTCTCATTCTGTGAGGACCCGTTTCGAGGACTTCTATATGTTTTGTATATGACATGTCGTTGCTATTTTGATACAATTATTATTATTATAAAACTAACATTTAATGTTATTTAAATAAAGTTGAATTTTGATGTTTTAAATTGTAATATGTTAATTAAATAAGAGACCTCAATTTAAGGCTTCTGTTTTGAGGACTATCTTCAGAATTGTCATCTTCCTCATCTCTCTCTTTGGTTGCTTTTTCCTTTTCTTTATTGTTAGATAATATTTCTTCTCCCCTTGGGGCTAAATGTCTAATAGACACAGTTGTTTCTCTTCCATCTGGAAGTCTTACAAAGGCATATTCAGGATTAGACATGTCGTTGCTATTTTGATACAATTATTATTATTATAAAACTAACATTTAATGTTATTAAATAAAGTTGAATTTTGATGTTTTAAAGCCTTAAATTGAGGTCTCTTATTTAATTAACATATTACACGGCTAAAGAGCAGTTATTGAGGAAAGATTATTCTGAGGTGTTGAAAAGTAATAAGTTCGAATTCCCACCTTTATCCGAACGTCAGTTAAGTATCATTAATGATAATCCAAACGCTTTTAATAATAATTATGAACAAAGTAAACATTATAATACAAGGAATGTAACGGATTATATAAACAATAGAACTTATAAAAGAAAAAATACTCAAAGTACAAATATTTCTAATTGTTCTAATTCATATGAAAACAAAAGGCCTAAAACGTTTAGTAGATATAATCAAAATAAATTCACATATAATACAAAAGAAAATTTAGAGAGAAGAGTAAATGAAAATGTAAAGATTCCAAGACAACAAATGTATAACCTCTTATTTTATGATTTTGGCACACGGAAGGAGAGATGAGACACAAATTGATTGAATTAAAGAGAAAGAGAATGTAACATAATTTATATACTCATTTACACCTTATAATATAACTATAGTAGTATAACCTTATTTTGAGAGAATATTTTCAATATAATAAGATATTTTATTATAAAACAATTTTCAGTTCTCAATTGATACATTTAGGTATAACCAGGGGCGTAGCGAAGAGATTTTTCAGGGGGGGGAGAAGGCCAAAAATGCCAACTAAATTTAATCAATTTGCCAACTGTACAATTCACATTCTTTTTCATCCTATATATATTAATTTACTAGAGGCTAAACCCGACGCCCCTTAGTCGCTATATGACATGTTCGAACATTAAGTCCCCTCCCCCTTCACTTTGCTATTTTAATATTAAAAAAAAACTAAAGAAATAAACAAAATTTTTGATAGAAATATAATTAAGGCAAGATTTTTTTCAATTGAGAAATTCCCCATATAATTACACTCAATGAAAAATTTTGTCGAGTAGTACAGGACTCTTACAGACTAAATCCCTCTTCTATTGTCTAATGTGTAATTTACCGGGGTGTTTTAAGCAATTCCTGGGTTTTTATATAGGATACCCTAATTCCAAAAATACCATAAGTTTTTCTCCATCAAATTTAGTTTTAGAGATTTAGAGAAAATTAAATTTTAATAGAAAATGAGCTCTAGAGCGATTCTTATTTTTAATTTTCTGGCTTTACCCATTAAGGTGCGCGTCTCGGGGTGCTAATTTTGGGACTTTCCAGCGGTCACAATTTAGAAGCTATCGACCTCAAATTTTTTTTAAATTAAAGCTATTTAAAATATCTACAACTTATAGAAGCCCTTTTTTTTGATTTTCGAAAAAAAAAATTTTTTTTTAGATTAATCGCATTAAATAAAAGATATTTTAAAAAAAGGAGCTCTATAAGTTGTAGATAATTAAATTAGTAATCATTGTGTTAAAAAATAATTAATTTTTTGCCTTTAATTAATTAGCTGGAAAGTCTAGAATGAAATGCAATTTGTCCCTTGTTTTCCTATGGGGAACACTAACGCCATCTCTTGCCGCCTAGAGGAACTCGGTAGTCAAAAGCTTTCTAACGACTTTTCGAGACGCGCACCTTAAAAAGAAATACATTAGAACCTCGCTTAGCATAACAAGCAATTTGCATAACGAGCAAAAAAAAATTGTAAAAATATGACTTGCTTAATGAGTGACGTTTCGCATAACGAGTGTTCCACTGTACATAGAAATATAAAGTTTCAGCCCAATTGGAGGCGATTTAGTGGTGCAAAACACGGCTAAAATTTTAGAAAAATCGAATTTTTTCAGTTTTTTCAACGTTGGACACCCCTAATAGGTAGAATCTTTTACCATCACTGAATGCAACTCTGAATCCTGACTAAGAAAACTGTTTTGCTCATAATTACGTTATCAATGAATTATTTTTTTTTTTTTTTTTTTAACTTTTTCGGCTACAGAGGCCAGGTATGACTTTATTTAATATATTTCTAAATTATATTATACCGATGGCTACCGATAGGACGTTCCACAAGCTGATTGCTCGGGGTCACCAAACCCGGGGCTTTCGTCACGCTTGGCATTGCTTAACTTTTGGAAAGTTAAAAACTATAGACCAGTGGTTCCCAACCTTTTTTGACCCATCGCCCCTTTCTGGAGGTTGACTAACCCCTATCGCCCCCTTTACATTTTCATTGTTTGCCTAATTTTAATTTGAAGTAAAGTGTAAATAATAAAGCAGTTTTATTATTTTAAACAATTTTATTACCGTAGGCCTATATACAGGGCCGCAGACAGACTTGACAGGTCCCGGGGCTACTTAGTAATACGCCCCCCCCCAAAAAAAAAAAAAGTTTTTTTTTAGTATGTAAAAGGCTATTGTGGCCTTCATGCCAACAATTTTTTACACAGTTTTTGACACAACTTTTGAAATAGTTATACATAGCTTACAATATTTATTTAAATAAAGTTATATAAAATTTTTTCAAAATTTCCTAAACAAAGAGTTACAAAGTTTTAATTTATCGAGGCCAGATCTGGACAGAGGATTTCCGGGGGAATCTGGGGGTATGGAAAATTTTTTGAAAATTAGCCACTGAAATCTGCATTTTTAGCTATCCTGAGTCGTGAAAAAGATCAAACTTGATTTGAGCTTAAAGGGCCCGGGCCCCATGAGAAAAAAAAAATTCAAGAAAATGATTTTTTTTAATTGAAATTTAAGATTTGTGCTAAAAGTGACGTTTCAATTCTAGATTGGAATTATCTTCAGGCTATTTTATTTTTATGATAATATTTTGTCCTCTTCTATCCTGACCATCCTGTAAATAGGAGATTTTTCTCTTTGATTTTTATTTTTTTAAATTTTAGTAAACTAATAATTTTTCTCCCTTTGAATACTCATCGCCCCCCAATCGCCCCCCCGCTTATTTATCGCCCCCCTGAAAACCCAAATCGCCCCCAGGTTGGGAACCACTGCTATAGACGATCATAAACATACTTTTTTCCATTCAGAGATGGTAAAAATTCGATTCAGGAGTGTCCTAAAAAAAAATGAAAAAAATCCAATTTTTCTAAACTTTTAGCCGTGTTTTGCCTGTATAGACCTATTTTTTTTATGTATTTCAACTAACTGCATATTTTTAAGGGGTAACGACTTAAAAAATCTAGAAAATTCAAAATAATATTGATCAGATTATTTATTAAAATTTAATTTTCTCTATATCTCTAAAACTAGAGCCGATGGCGCAAATTTGATGGCATTTTTGGAATTAGCGCTTCCATGTAGCCAGGAATAGCCCTAAATTTCAAAAAACTTTTTTTGTTGACCTGTATAAAATTTATATTTCTATCAAAAACATTTTTTAAGTGGAATTCCTTTTTTTTACAATTATAGTAAATAAAGAAAATTATTCCATTTCCAATAACAAATGAACGACTGAGGTTTCTTTTATTTGTTCAAATATTTTATTTTTCCCTTTTAAAATAATCCTAATGATTTTCTTTATGTGTTTGTATTAAATTGTATAATAAATTTATATTCAGTAAAAAGAAAATAAATTTATTTATTTGAAAATTAAAAATTTTTTTTTTTTAATAGATGAAAAATCTAAAAAAAAGAAAATTTAATTTTTTTTTTTTAATTAAAATATAAATTAAATTTCTGTTAAATAAACTTTATTTTGCCAACTGGTCCTTGATTTTGCCAACATTGCCAACTCGATCCGACCTGGGGGGAGACTCCCCCCCCATCCCCCCCCCCTTGGCTACGCCCC
>JAKCPI010030437.1:0-14929 GCA_023213315.1 Euborellia annulipes
CTGGTATTATTATATTTATTAAAAAATAATAGGTGAAGGCTTATTATCATAAATGTTAGAAACCTCACTTTAAGTGAATAGTTTGAAAATTTAAACGGTTTATATTTCTTACTTCTATTACTTGTTAGAAAAAAAAAGAAAATTGTAGACTTCACTCTCCCCTCCCTCTCTCATTTTTCTCTACCATTTCTATGTAGAGTATCGTATCTATGGTTAAAAAAATAAACTTTTTGGCTAAAGTGTAGAAAAGAAGAAATGCCTTAGGCTGAACGTACTCTATTGAGCAAAAATGTTTTCGGACAGAACGTTTTTGACTAATTGTGCCTAAAACTGTTTTTTTCAATGCATTTCTATGGGTCAACGCACACCAAAAGAGGCAAAACAATTGAGCATGATTCGACATCATTGAACAAAATGTTTTGTCATTGAGCGTTTTGCTCAATCGGTGTGCGTTGGCATTGGACAAAATGTTCAGCCATTAAGAAAAAAAATGCCAACGCACACCTTGATTGAAGCAAAAACACTCAATGACAAAAACATTTTGTTCAATAACAAAACATTTTGCTGAATGGCAAAACATTTTGTCCAATGGCAAAACATTTTGCTGAATGGCAAAACAGCTTACTAATCGGTGTGCGTTGGTATTGAGCAAAACGTTTTGAACAATTGGAGTCCGTTCAGCCTAATTGTGGTTTTATATCTATCAAACATACCCATAATAATCTTATTAAATTAATTTTTACTTCCCCTTACCTACCTAATAATTAGGCGGAAAGTATTGTGATTGTGTCAAAAATTTGATAAGTTTTTAATGGAACTACACGTTATTTCCCACAAAAATCGTCTCTTTCTTTCTATATCTCAAAAACGAAATGAATTATGAAGTTGAAATTTTACATTACACAACTCACGATTAGTAATTTTTTTTGTTTCTCCATTTTTTTATGAAAATACATATTATTTTAGAACCTAATAATTAAACTAGTATATAATTACTTCGATGATTAAATTATAATATCTAATTAAGAGTTTATTTTGATATTGGATGGTGATAGTTGAATGAGGGCCTCTCTTTTTGTAATACTAGCTACACGCCCTTGACAATCTCAAGTTTCCCAGGAAAACCAACCTCCCCAAATAAGTAGAGCCATTTCATGCCAGAAAGGGCATCCGGCCGTAAAATTTTCTACCTAAAATGATAGAAAATAATAATATAAAATAGGGGAAAAAGTGAGAAGAAAAGATTTATTCACTAAAAGACTTACTTCCCTTTTAGAATATTTATGGGGGAATCATAAAAAAAAAATTCAAAAATTATTCTTCTCTGCTATTTAATATAAAATCTTACATAATTGATTTTTTTAAAATTAAATTTAATTATCATAAACAATATGACTTCTGCTAAAAAATTGGCAAAATTTCATTTGAGCTTTGTTTTATTGGTGCGATTAGTGTATTTCATATGTCATTATTTTTTGGCATAAATTTCTTCACCTCCGATATCAAAATCTTCTTGACCTACCGCATTCGAATTAGTATTATTTGGGGAATTCTAAAAAGTTACTGGAGAGAAATCGATTTTAAACATAATAATCGAGAATAAAAGTGAAATTACTATTTTAGGCCACCCCTCTTGCAGTGAGAAAAATTATTTTTATGTAATTGGTATATTTTAAAAGGGCTATTCATTTCCCATCTCATTTAACCTTATTTGAGACTCACCTCGCTAAAGACGTCAGAGTATTGAAAATTGATTGCCGAAAAACATTACATACTCAAATGTTTTATAAATATATTATTAGATAACTTACTTAATGGCTTTCTGACATTATTGCTATTGGAAAATATTGTTCGTTTTTGTTCTTTATTGACGTCATATAGTAACAAAGCTACTTAGAGAAAAAAGTTGACGGTAAAAGACATTATTAATAAATATCGTGATCGTCTGTCAGTCTTGGCTTTTAATTTGTTTATTAAAGAAAGGGCACAAAATATAATTATGTATATGTTCATCTTGGGAATAGTCGCGTTATATTTCTTCTTTTATACAATTCATTGTAAATTATATAGACTATATATAGAATAAATATGGAAATATATAGCCACAATTGACGAAAAAAAATCTGGTGTGACTGGTCGGTTCGGGCCATCACCAGCACCGTTTCGGCTAGGACCATCTTCAGAGATGTTAACAGCTCCTAATCAGGACAGAAACGTCATCATTGAGGGAAATAAATGAAATACTATTAGCACAGCACACAACTTTCTCTTCTACCTTAGAAAGTTGTGTTGTGAGATTGTTACACCAGATTTTTTTGTGTTCAAATATATTTAGTTTCCGCCGATATATTAGAATTCATGATATAAATTTCATTAACTTCTTTTTCTAAGGATGTCGCAACCCCCACTCCTTGCCCTCCAAGTTGTCTGGGATGAATTGTTACAATTCAGGACATATTAGAGAATTGGTTTTCATTAAATAAATATTTTTATTTAACTCACTCTCGAAATGCGCAGACATTCAGGGCAGAAATGCTTGCCATCTGACCATTGTTCCGTATGATCCTCAACTCCTCCAATTAATACCTCAAAAATAATAAGAATTGCGAAACAAAGGTATTTTTTCTATTTGAAGAGATTTATAGCTGGGTGTATTAATTGAATGAGAATACTTTCTCTCTATTTTCATATATAGGGTAAGAGAAAGTAAAAACTGAGGTTGTGTTTATATGTGGGGTTTCACTGGGTTATGTGAGTAAAAACAAAGGATATATATTATACTCAGAAAGTAAAAAGTAAAAAAAGAGAGAGCAGCTGATAGTATTCTATTTATTTCCCTCACTTCAGACGTTTCGGTCCTGATTAGCACATCTTCAGAGCTACTACTAGCTCTTTATCTGGCTGAGGTTTCGGTTAAGACCATCTTCAGAGATGTTAACAGCTCCTAATCAGGACCGAAACGTCAGCATTGAGGGAAATAAATGAGATACTATTAGTTGCTCTCTTTTTTTCTCATCCTATCTGTAATCTGTAATCTTTAGAGGTTATATATGAATAAAACCTAAATAGATAAAATTAAGTTTACTGGGATGATTCACTAAGGTTGAGAAAGTAAGTAAAATAGTACAGTATTAGAACGAACAGCATCTAGCAGATCACTATAGTGAATCGTTTGAATATAAAAGAAATATAATTATTTTATCTGTGTTTTTAACATATATTAAAATATAATTTTTCTCTCAGTGACTTGGACATTGAAATTTTATCATTCCTACTTATAACATAGTGATGGAATGAAGATGGAGTGCGTTAGGCGATCTGAAATATTCGCTGAATAAATTATTTTACTGCGAAAAGCAATCGCTAGTTTATTTTCTCCATGATCTTATTGGATAAAACTCAAAATTCCTGGGGATGTATTCAGTCAGAGTGGCAAACAGGCTGACATTAGCGAATTATGTATTTTGTTTAACCTACAATTACTTCTCCCACCACTTAGTACAGAAAGTATAGATATATATGTATTGGTTGTTGAAAAGCGGAGGTCATTCAGGTGGATTGCACTGCACGTGTCTGTCTTCCTTTTCTCTGTTTATAGATATCTCTCTCTAAATCTGATCCCATCCCCGAAGAAAGAGGATGGTGAATGTATGTATGCTATATGTGTGTATGGGTAGGTCTATGTGTGCTATCATCCCTTCGAAACGTGACAGAATAATCTAGAGAAAAAAAAATAAGATTTTTTTTTTATTCCAGTTCACGTACCAACTCAATTGACCAAGGGCAAGATTTAAGCGTTTTTGAGGTTAGGACTCGCACCACCCACATCCAGAACCCATCCTGACACCCAAAATTCACCCAACCAACCAACTAACCAATGAGAGAAACTCTCTCTCTCTCTCTCCCTTTGCTTGTCTCATCGAAAAAGCATTCTCTTGTCAATTGAAATCGGGAGGGGATTTTGGATGAAAGCAACGCAATCGGACATTCCCTCCCCCTCTCGCTATCTCTCTCTCTCTCTCTTCATTTCCTTTTACCCTTTTTTTAATTATAAATCCCAATTATAGATGCTTTTACTTTTAAGGATTTTATCTCTTCGTCAATGTTCTTTTTTTTTTTTTAATTCCAAATTATACTAGGAAATCTGAAATTTTTTTTATTTTTGCCAATATTTTAATTTGGCAAATTAAATTTTGGCAGGATAACTTTACATCATTTCTCCATTTGAGATATTTTTAATATAAGAAAAAATCTTTATCAAGGGAAAGAATTATTATTGACTGGATTTAAGAGTAGAGAGAGTAGAATGAATAGGAAGCCAGGGATGAACAAATATATAGGCCTAATCATAATAATAATTCGCTAATGTTCGTCTTCTGTTTACCCCTGAATATCTCCACAACCAGCAAAAAATTGTATATATTTAAAGATGGAAAGAAACGGGTAGGGGTCTGTCGCATTCGGAATTGAGTCAAATATGTACTCTTTAAAGCCCCCATACACCATCGGATTTTCCTCAAGGCCCAGCCTCGAGGAAATCCTCAACATGTGTGGTAGCCGCCTCGAGGCCAAAGAATCTTGAGATTTTTTTCCTTGAGGACGCCCTTCACCTGTATGGGTGCCTTTATAGGAAAATAAAAAGGGTGGTTCCAGGGTCGAAGGTCCTTTGCACAGACGCGAAGCGGGCTGCGCAGCTTGTCTATTTATATGTCTGTCTGTCTACCGTGCAGAATTCGGTATTAACTGATTTATAGAATGTATAAGCAAAAAGTGTATAAATATTTTCGAGATTCGATATTATTGAAATTAATTTATTGTCAAAAACAAATATAGCCTATATTATATATTTTTTTTGAAAGACCTGTTGTATTATTTACATGAATTCACAATAACTACTCTTTTTCCTCTAATGAAGTTACCTGAAACGTTCTCTCTTCTACCTTTTTTGTTTTAAATCATTTTTTTAACTCCCCAATATTTTCCTGGAATATCATGTGATCAATGCTTTTATTGTAATCATCGACAAAATGTTATGAATTTTCGTTAAAATGAACTTCATTCTATGTATTCAGTTTCCCATTATAAAATATTTTTTTTTTATTTGTAATATAATGAACAAATTTTTATTGATTTAAATATCTTACATTATTTTTTTTTTGTTTCAGGTAAAAAAACATCTGAATTGTGTACTTTTTTCAAAGGGTCTGGTGAGTTTTTAAATTTTTTCTATAATTTATAAATTATTTAGGGCCGGTTGCTTGATGTATGGGTAGCTAGTTGACCAATAGTTAGTGTGTAATGTAGAAACCCACTTCCAGGGAACAAACCGTCTTCAGTATTAGAGGTTTTGTGAAGACTTATCTTATAAAAATTATTAAAAATAAAAATTGAAATTAATTTAAATAAATATTAATAAATTAAAATAATTAATTTTAAAAAAATTAATTTTTTTTTTACCAAAATATAAAAATTTATAATTCCAACTTGGATATTAGAAAATATTCAAATAATCATCTTCAACAGCTTGCCATTAGAAAATCGTCAAAAAAGGCGTTACGTAATATGTGAATGACCTCAAATATAAATTTTGAAAAACAAATACATTTGTATATAAATATAAAGTTAAGTAGTATATGAATAGTTCATATATTGAGACTGGCCCATTTGAGCAGGCACTGAACAAGTTTTATCATTTGGTAAGCGCTGGGTGGCTCAGTCCCGTTATACAAACTATTCATAGACTATTAATCTTTAGATAAGGTCTACTGTACGTACAGCTCTGTCATCAGTTCGGTGCAGTACAAAAAAGCTGTGTAAAACAGCTGCTCATTGTAAAGCCGTTTTAAAACAGTGTTTAACTTCCTAAAACAAAAACTAAGTTCATAAGTTACACATGTCACATAGTTTCTTTGTATGATTCAAAGCACGTCTAGCGCAGAACGTCTAAAATCAGGATCCTCCCTTTTGAAGTATGTGAACAGAAACTCTGTTGCCTGCTACTTGGCTCTCAAAAGTCGCCGGACTTAATATTTATTTTTGTACTCATTATAATTTTTATTCCTGAAGATGGAAGCGAATTATTTTCGAAATGCCGACGAAATTATATAAACATTTATTATATACTGACTACTTATCAAACAAAAATTTTTATTAATAAAGAATTATATATATCATGTGTTGGTCCATGAAGTAATTATGAAAAACATATAACCAAGTATTTATTAATTTAAATAAGCGAAAAATGTAGGTACCGCCGGGAGTCGCACCACGGATCTGTCGATTTACGCTCAACATGCCCTACTACTAGACCACAGTACCCACTCGCTTATTTAAATAATGATAGATCGCTAATTTCAGTCTACTAGAGAAACGCCGCTCAAATCAAGCGTTCAGATTTCTCCGTTGCTGAGGCGCGATCTAGATGGACGTTTTGAGAAATTCTCTCAATTATGCAATTAATAAATAAAGAATTATATATATCATGTGTTGGTCCATGAAGTAATTATGAAAAACATATAACCAAGTATTTATTAATTTAAGACTGAAATTAGCGATCTATCATAATTTAAATAAGCGAGTGCGTACTGTGGTCCAGTAGTAGGGCATGTTGAGCGTAAATCGACAGATCCGTGGTCCGATTCCCGGCGGTACCTACATTTTTCGCTTAATTAATAAATACTTGGTTATATGTTTTTAAAAATTTTTATTTTTGAGGGCTCATTTAACTTTAATATTCACCTTTATAAACTTTTTTTAAAGAAATTTTAGAACGGGAATTATTTATTTATGTATATATTTATTTAGTAGTATAAAAAGACTTAACAGGTTGGATTTTTTTTATTTTTCTCTTCCTTTAAATTGAAACTTCCTCCTCCCCGATGACCTCCACCCTGACATCCATCCCCATACACCAATATTTACTTTTCTTCTTGAATAAATAAATATTTGTTTAATCTATGTCCCCCAGGACCGGGACGAAGTGCGGGGGGGGGTTGGTTCAAAAAACTCACTTGATCTCAACGGACACCTGGGAATCAATCCGTTTGCTGAAAAATTTACAATTTTATATACACAATATGTGAATAAATATAAATAAACTTGGCAAGCAACAGGCATTTAAGTCACTCGATTAATTTCATTGTTTTAAATTTTTTAGTGCATTTTCCTTTCACAATGCTTTTGTATTGTTCAGTATTTATTTTTTTCTTTTATTTTCCATTTAAATATATAATAATATTGAGACAGAAATTCTACTCTGATAATTTGACAACGGTGTCATACTCGATTTGTCAAAAAAAAAAAAAAAAAAAAAAAAAATTAGTCATTTTTTATTTAAACTGCATAGATAATTAAAAGTTTTTCTGCTTTCAATTTGGAAGTTTATTAAAAAAAAAAAGAGTAATTAATAACAAAAAGGAAATAAATTACTTTCTAAAGGTTTATAATAATAAGAAGAAGGAGAAAAAATAAATTTATGGAAAAAAAATCATTAAAAAAAAGGAAAGAAGAACGTCATCTTCACGCATCCTTTTTTTTATATTTAACTAAGGGGGAAAAAAATCAATTTTTGAAAGACTTCCTGAATCATTTTTGTTAACGCCTAGGCTTTCTCCTCAACAGATTCAAATTTTCATTCTAAGATTTAAACTTTCAACCGTTGGTTCTCTTTAAGACATTTGGTCATTTTTTTGTAACCGACACTTCCTAATTTACCGTCATCACCGACACCCCAGTCCCTGGTTAAAATTCTGTTAGAAATTATAAAAAATTTTCAATATTCTTGAAATATTTATTCAACATCCGAATTGTACAAGCCCGGAGGGGGCCCTTCCACACCAAAAAACTTCCATATTTTTTTCGTCCATACTTCAAAAATTTTTTTTCACAAAAAGTGTTTCTTTAATCTGGCTTTTATTTTGCCTTCTGTCCCTTTAAATTTTATGGATAAGAAAAATAAAAATCTTTGTAAAAATAATTGAGTAATCAAAGGCATTTTTTAAAATACAGTGGAACCTCGTTTAACGAGCATAATTCGTTCCAAAGTCAAACTCGTAAAGCAAAACACTCGTTATACGAAACAATTTTTCTCATATAAATTAATGTAAAATTCGATAATGCCGTTCCATGTTGAAAAAATACTGATTCAAAGAAAATTAGTTACCTATCGATCGTACTGTATTTTTGTAATAGGCGGTATCAGGGCCGCACCTAGGAAATCTTCCGCCCGGGGCCAAAGTTATAATTTGCGCCCCCCACCAAAAGAAATTATATTTTATTAAATATTGATTCAACATTAAATCTACTTACAGCCAAAAAGCCGCCCCCAAATTCTGGCGCCCCTGAACCAATTCCAACGCCCTCCCCCACCCTATACCAGATGAGATAAATATTAGATTTAAATATTCCTTCTAATAACAATATTTAATATTATTTTTAGTTAAGTTTGCTGTTTTTTGTCTTCACTACAATGAATAATACAAATTTTTGTAAAAATATAAACGCTGTCGGCACCCCTTTCTTTAATGCGCCCGGGGCTGGCGCCCCCTCGGTACGTCCTTGTTGCCGCACTGGGCGGTATGCCTCTCTAAAAAGTCAAACAAATGAAAACACCATTAGAAAAGATTTTTGTTGAAAGGTTATTAGAATAAAATTTTTTAGCTTTTGTTTCATATTCCACACTCCTAATTTTTTTTTTTTTTAACCCTTTTCGGTTACAGAGGCCATTTAGGGGTTATTTCTTTATTGGTATAATTTTTAATTACAAGGACCGATGGCTACCGAGGGGCGTTCCACACGCTGATTGCTCGGGGTCACCAATCCCGAACTTTCGCCGCGCTCGGCATCACACACAACCGCAACGAATCCTAATTATTTATTGATTTTCATTTGAAAAATCTTGAGATCATTTATTTTTACTTTCTCTTACCTATGTATATATGTAATATATATCTCAGCCAAAAACATCGGAGATGCAAAAAGGGGCGCCTCGCATTATTTTTGCCTAGCGTCGAGGTGAAATCAAAAAAAATGCGCCTCGCTTTTCTGATTTATATAAAAGCGAGGAAATATTTTCACTTAAATAAAACCCCTACAGAATTTTATTTGTTTCATATATCCTCGCTTTTATATAAATCAGAAAAGCGAGGCGCATTTTTTTGATTTCACCTCGACGCTAGGCAAAAATAATGCGAGGCGCCCCTTTTTGCATCTCCGATGTTTTTGGCTGAGATTTCACTTCTTTTTGTGAAATATTACATGAAAATATTATTTATTAATTTTTGTTTATTAAATATTAAGTTATCCCATGAATAGATCTTTTAATATGCATTCCAAACAGTAAAAATTAAATACATCGTTTGGTATCCATTCGAAACGATAAACATAGGATTTTACCAAATTTTATAAAATTTTAGGTTTTTTATTTTTGTTATGTTGGTAGATTGTAAATACTTCGTTTGGTATTCATTCGAAACGATAAACATAGGATTTCACCAAATTTTATAAAATTTTAGGTTTTTTATTTTTGTTATGTTGGTAGAATGTAAATACTTCGTTTAGTATTCATTCGAAACGATAAACATAGGATTTCACCAAATTTTATAAAATTTTAGGTTTTTTATTTTTGTTATGTTGGTAGAATGTAAATACATCGTTTGGTATCCATTCGAAACGATAAACATAGGATTTCACCAAATTTTATAAAATTTTAGGTTTTTTATTTTTGTTATGTTGGTAGAATGTAAATACATCGTTTGGTATCCATTCGAAGCGATAAACATAGGATTTCACCAAATTTTATAAAATTTTAGGTTTTTTATTTTTGTTATGTTGGTAGAATGTAAATACATCGTTTGGTATCCATTCGAAACGATAAACATAGGATTTCACCAAATTTTATAAAATTTTAGGATTTTTATTTTTGTTATGTTGGTAGAATGTAAATACATCATTTGGTATTAATTCAAAACGATAAACATAGGATTTCACCAAATTTTATAAAATTTTAGGTTTTTTATTTTTGTTATGTTGGTAGATTGTAAATACTTCGTTTGGTATTCATTCGAAACGATAAACATAGGATTTCACCAAATTTTATAAAATTTTAGGTTTTTTATTTTTGTTATGTTGGTAGAATGTAAATACATCGTTTGGTATCCATTCGAAGCGATAAACATAGGATTTCACCAAATTTTATAAAATTTTAGGTTTTTTATTTTTGTTATGTTGGTAGAATGTAAATACTTCGTTTGGTATTCATTCGAAACGATAAACATAGGATTTCACCAAATTTTATAAAATTTTAGGTTTTTTATTTTTGTTATGTTGGTAGCACTCCTTCTTATCACGTTAATCTATTTCTATCTGAATGGATCTATCCAAAAAAAATTTTGTTCCATTAGGGATGAAAATTACTAATAATAATATATATGTTCCTAGATGACGTCATCAGGGAGCAAAATAGTTAGAATTGTCTTTTCGCCATGTTAAAGATAGGACAAATTTGAAATTTTGAATACCTCTCAAAAAGTCACTTTTGATCCAAAATGAAATTTTATATCAAAGGTATCGGGTTTTTGATAGTATCTATTTGTATTTTAAATTTCATCCTAATCGGTCCAGCAGGGAAACCTGTAGCTTTGTCTAAAAATTTGAAAATTGAAGAAAAGAATGAAAAAAAAGGAAAAATAAGAGACTAACTTTTGACCTTCCGAAATCGGCAAAATCTCAACTTTGAGCCTCTGCCATTCTTTTTGGCACTGGAATTTTTTTTTGAATTCGTGCTCAAAATAATCCTTATTTATTCTAGTTTAATATAAAAAAAAATTTGGCTCCGATATCTTAAAAACTTTTTGAGATATTCGCCCAGAAAGAGAAAAGTTTCTCAAAAAAATTTTTTCACGTCCCTATCTTTTATTAAGGATTTAAAATCATTCTTGATAATATAGTCTAGGGACGACTCGTCCATCTAAATGCGATGGGCCATTGGCATCTATTGGAATGTCAACTAAATGGTAGTATTAAGAGTTTCTTTGCTTTCTTTTGCTTTTCACATGCTCGGCGACGAGTCGCTCCCGCGACTCTTGATATAGAGAGAAAGTATTGGATTCATGTCAAAAATTCGATGTCGAGATTTTGATGGATCTTCACGTTTTGAGGTCCCCTGAATCCAAAAAAGTGGTTTTCGCGACATGGTCTGTCTGTGTGTGTGTGTGTGTGTGTGTGTGTGTGTGTGTGTGTTCAATTTTAAGCATGAAGGAATTGAGCTATGAGGTTGAAATTTTATATTGAAGTTAAACACCCCCCGGGACCGGAAAAATAAGCTTTTAATCAAAATCGGCCAAAGAGTACTAGTACTTTACTGATGTACTTTTTCAGTTTTTTTCGATTTTCTCAAAATTTGCTCCAACGATTTTTTTTTTAAATTCAAAAATCAATTATTTATTAGATGTTCTTTAAAATGTATATTCTCATTTTGCGATTGAAATCTTCTGAAGATAACTTTACTCTTGTATTTCATAGGAAAGATAGTAGAAATGGTTGCCATGGTAACAAAATATAAATATTTTCCCATACTTATAAATTTTACATCTGAATTCATATGTTCCGTACTGTCGGGAACTAAATATATTTCGACACGAAAAATCTGGTGTGACAAGCACAGAACACAACTTTCGATTACCGAAGGTAAGAGAAAGTTGTGTGCTGTGCGCCAGTCACACCAGATTTTTTCTATTATTATATACAAAACTTTGCTTCTTAATTCAAAAATATTATTTAAAATCTTGTTTCAACCCCTCATCATTGCTTTATTATCAACATTCACTAGTTTTAATCCCTTCTCCTCTAATAGCTCAATAATAAGTCTGTTCTTCAATCATTTAGTATCCAATCCATCAGGAACTTTCGTAATCAATCAATAATACTGAAAATCACTAACATTAAGATAGTATTACTGATTGTTTAGTGAAAGGGCTTAGACTTCACTATTTCATTGATATAGAAATAAAATATTTCTCAAATAGAAGAAAACAAAATTTTATTTTGTATATATTTCTTTGACTCTCCTTTTATGTCATATCTTTCCAATAAAATCAATAGAATATTTTCTCCTCTCTCTGCTTTTTTTTTTATTTATTCTATATTTCTTATCATATTTAATAAATAAATAAATAGAGCGTAAACTTTTTTTCTTTTGAAGAAAGACGCTAAAAAATATTAAACTTATATTTGAAAATGGCTAATTAAAATGATAGCGCACCCTTGAACCGTTGTGACTCTGTCTGTGTGTCTTGGTGTTCAATTTAAAGCATGAAGGAATTGAGCTAGGAGGCTGAAATTTTATATTAAAGTTAGGCACCTCCCTTTGGCATTAAAACAAGTTTTTAATCCAAATCGGCCAAAAATTACTACTACTTTACTGATGTACTTTTTCAGTTTTTTTTAATTTTTTCAAAATTTGCTCTAACGATTTTGATTAAAATTAAAAAAATCAATTATTTTTTTAGATATTCTCTAAAATGTATATTCTCATTTTGCGCTCAAAATTGTTTGAAGGCAACTTTACTCTTGTAGTTAATAGAAAAGATAGGGGAAATGGTTGTCATGGCAACAAAATATTAATATTTTCCCATGTTTATAAATTTGACATACCAGATGCCTTAAATAGAAATACCTGAAGAAAAAAGAGTGAATGTTTAAAAAAAAATTTGACATCTACCCTCGGGCTTGGGGTAGTTGGTAGTGAGTGCGCTTGCCTTGTATACCAAAGGTCGAGGGTTCGGATCCCAGGCAGTGCGATGATTTTATTTAAGCCATTTGGATACCAAAAATCTGATACATAGAGACAGGGCCGTTCCTGGCGGGCGTGCACTCCGTGCCAGCACGGAGGCGCCAGTCCCAAAGGGCGCCGGAGGCGCCTTCCAAAGGGCGCCGGTGGCGCCTTCCAAAGGAAGGCGAAGACAAAAAGCCAAAGGACGACGGGGGCGCAAACCCAAAGGGCGACGGAGGCGCAAAGCCAAAGGGCGACGGAGGCGCCTTCCAAAGGACGGCGGAGACTCAAAGCCAAAGGGCATTTTCGTGCCTGGGTCCTTGGTCCGTCGCAAGTGAGAAAAATTTATTTCAAAAGAATTGGCTGCCAATCATTTGAAATAATTGGCGTAACTATATTGAATGGCGCCCCCGCGGGTACAAGAATGTCGCCCCCCTCCAAAAAAAAAAAAAAAAAAATGTTAAATAAATGTAATTACTTTCTCTTACCTCTATATATATATTAATATATAGAGAGAGAAAGTATTGGTTTCATGTCAAAAATTCGATGTCGAGATTTTGATGGATCTTCACGTTTTGAGGTCCCCTGAATCCAAAAAAGTGGTTTTCGCGACATGGTCTGTCTGTGGGTGTGTGGGTGGGTGGGTGTGTGATCAATTTTAAGCATGAAGGAATTGAGCTAGGAGGCTGAAATTTTATATTTAAGTTAAACACCCCCCGGGACCGACAAAATAAGCTTTTAATCAAAATCGGCCAAAAAGTACTAGTACTTTACTGATGTACTTTTTCAGTTTTTTTCGATTTTCTCAAAATTCGCTCTAACGATTTTGATTAAAATTCAAAAATCAATTATTTATTAGATGCTCTTTCAAATGTATATTCTCGTTTTGCCCTCAAAATTGTTTGAAGCACACTTTACTCTTGTGCTTCATAGGAAAGATAGAAATGGTTGCCATGGTAACCGAATTTAAATCTTTTTACTTTCTCTTACCTATGTATATATGTAATATATATATAGAGAGAAAGTATTGGATTCATGTCAAAAATTCGATGTCGAGATTTTGATGGATCTTCACGTTTTGAGGTCTCCTGAATCCAAAAAAGTGGTTTTCGCGACATGGTCTGTCTGTGGGTGGGTGGGTGGATGGGTGGGTGGGTGTGTGTGTTTCAAATTTTAAGCATGAAGGAATTGAGCTATGAGGCTGAAATTTTATATTTAAGTTAAACACCCCCGGGACCGGAAAAATAAGCTTTTAATCAAAATCGGCCAAAGAGTACTAGTACTTTACTGATGTACTTTTTCAGTTTTTTTCGATTTTCTCAAAATTCGCTCTAACGATTTTGATTAAAATTCAAAAATCAATTATTTTTTAGATGCTCTTTCAAATGTATATTCTCGTTTTGCCCTCAAAATTGTTTGAAGCACACTTTACTCTTGTGCTTCATAGGAAAGATAGTAGAAATGGTTGCCATGGTAACAAAATATAAATATTTTCCCATACTTATAAATTTTACATCTGAATTCAAATATTCCCTACTGCCGGGAACTAAATACATGTCGACACAAAAAATCTGGTGTGACAAGCACAGTACACAACTTTCGATTACCGAAGGTAAGAGAAAGTTGTGTGCTGTGCGCCAGTCACACCAGATTTTTTTTTAATTTATTTGTGTCTTTAATTGTTTCAAAGAAAACATATATGTCTCTCTCTCACTTGCAAACATTATCGAGACTACAAATCTACTCTTTTTAAATTCCCTTTCCACCTTATCTTCGCATAGGAACAATGTTAATTTCCTATAGGGATTTGTATGTTAATTTCGATTCAAAAGGGGGTCCCCTTTAGAACTTTTTAGGCATTTAAATTTTTTTTTTCCAATTCTTATGAAATTTTGTATTTATTTACGAATCTATATTGTGTATAAAATGTCCAAATATGAGATTAAAATTTTGAAAAATAACCATAGTTTATTTGAAGCAGTCAACATTTAAAATGCAAGTTTGAAACTAAGGTGCTATGGGAAACTAAATATATCTCGACACAAAAAATCTGGTGTGACCAGCACAGTGCGTAACTTTCTCTTACCGAAGGGTAAGAGAAAGTTGTGTGCTGTGCGCCAGTCACACCAGATTTTTTTAAATAGCTTTTTTATTTAAAAA
>JAKCPI010030438.1:0-10092 GCA_023213315.1 Euborellia annulipes
AATCTCTATCTATTGATATTTGGTCATCAAGTGTATCCCTAATCTCTATCTATTGATATTTTGTCATCAAGTATATTCCTAATCTTATTGAAAAAATAAAGCCATGAAAATCCATCAAGTGGTTTCTAAATTAAAAATAAATATTTAAAAATTCATTTAATAAATAATAAATTTCACAAATATTATTCAATATTTAATGATATAAATTATTTTTAATCTTGGTTTTTTTTTAATTGATTGAATTGAACGATTTTTGTATACAAAATGTTTAAAATTTAAAAAAAATACAAATACTCTAAATTCCACAGATATTTTTATATTATAAACTGTTTTATAGAAAGTTAATTCTCTTGATCCTTGGCTAGATGAAATTCTTTTTATCCAATTTCTTGTTCTTTTAAAGTAATTGTGACATTTACGAAAAAAAGAATATATCTCTCCCCAATGAATTTATATTCTTTCTCTCTTTCTCTTTCTAGTTTATTTTCTTTTAGTGTTGTTTTGCATGAAGAAATTGGTCACCCATTGAAGAGTGAGAGTGTTTATGACTCTCATGGCGGCCATCTCCCTTCTTATGACATCTCCTTCTTCTCTACTTGTTGTTTCTTTTATATATTTTTGTTTTAAAATATTCATCAAGGTAATAAATTTCACGGTTGTTTTTTTTTTTTTTGTGTGTTAGCTATCTCTTTTTTGTTGGGTGTATTAAAGTAATAAAGATATATTATTATATTTTATGAGAAATGTTTGTTGTTGTTGTTTCGGTTGATTATGTATTTTCCTACCATCCCCCCTCATCCCCCCCACCCTCACTCGCTCTACCTTTATTTTATATTATAGATGTTTGTATGATACAAAAAGGGAAAAAAATATTTCTATACTCTTGGTTCAATATTGAACCGGGTTCATTATATTTTTTTTTTTATCCCATAGGACATTTGAACAAAAATAATATATTTTTTTTAGTTAAAAAGAAAAAAAAATATTTATTTATTATTCAGAAGATAGACATTAACGATTTTTGTATTCCCTAAGAAGGTATTAAATCGAGAAATTAATCGGCCTTCAGGAATTAATAAATTATTATCATGAATATCGGTTTTCTCAGCTTCCCCTGGACCAAATATTTTGAATATATTAATTAGACAAATAGCCTCTAGGCCTGGAATAAATTTTATTACAATCCGTTCAGAAATTATTCATAAAAAACAGAGAAAAAGCACAATAGCTTCAAGAATTCAAACCTTAAAACAGGCTGAATTTACAACTCCGAATTGTACTTAAAAACCAAACATAACCAAATTGGCTTGAGAAACAGATTCAACCCCAAAGTAGATCTGAAACAAACAAATATTTATTTACTCCTTTTTATTTTTATTTACGGTGTTTATCGAAACGTACCGAACTTTAAGAATTTGAATCTTCTAAAGAAGGTTGCTCACCATCCATTTTTATCTCCTTAACGCACTTAAACAACCCTACAGTTAAGTTGCAACGTCCCCATATTCCCTTGTTCAATGCAATTAACGAATTAAATAATAATTTTTAATCAGAACTAAAATTCAACGTGAATTATAAACTTTTAATTTCAAACTTTTTAATTTAAATAAATCTTTTAAAGTGAAACTTTTATTATATCACTACGAATTTTTTGGTTCTTCTATCAGCATGTCGTTTTGTAACGAGGTGACGTAAAAAGCCATGACGCTACAAGCCATGACGTCACAATCCGTGACGACAAAAATAAGAAAGTTGAAATTTAATATATATAATGAATTATAAAAAAATAATTGTGAGATTTAATAATTCAATTTTTAAATTGATAAAATATAATTTTTAAAATAATTTAAAATATTCAAATCTTCAATCTATATATACTGTATATATATAATCCAGGGGGGCGAAGCCCTCCTGGCTAACCCGCCGCCCGCCGAAGGCGGGCGGCGCGGCTAATTACTAAATAAATATTGTTCACAGTTTTTAACATGCGCCTATTGATTTCCTATTTTCCAATTATTAAATTAAGATTAAAAACGCGATTTTAATAACCTTAATTGAATAATTTTTTGAAAATTTTCAGTTAAACGCCTACGATCCGAAAAAAGTTTCACTTGCATCGTGGTTTCATAAAACCACACAATGATTTTTTTAATATATGACGTTTTTTTTGTATTCTCAATTTATCACCGATTTACAAGTCATTCAAATAATTAAAAAAGCGAAGCAGAGTATCACACTCAACTTCACAAGTCATTCAAATAATTATAACCAACTATAAAAACAGCGAAGCAGCGATTCTCATTTTTAATAAATAATTAAAACTTTATATATATTTTTTAAACAATGATTTTTTTATCTTCCTTTTAATAATTTTTTTTTTTTTTTTTTTTTAACTAATTCTACTCCTAACTTTCATCTTCTACACTGCAAACTTTCCCGCTCTAAAATCACCCGGGGGGAAAGTTTTGCAACTTCTTTGGCTATTTTCTTTTAAAATTTTATTGTAATACACGTCATTCAATATGAATTTGTATTTTCAATTATTGACTCTGAAGAAGGCTGTTAAGCCTAAACAAGTGTATTTTTGAGCAAAAACTATATTTATATACAATTTAAATGAAAATAAAAGTCATTTTTTAATGAATCTCAACAAATTATATATTGTACAAAAATAAAAAAAAAAATTATTCAATTTAAATTATATAAGTTTGTTTAACAACAAATAGCATACCTGAAAACGAATAATTAAATTACATGTTATTTATTAACTCCTATAAACATGGGCGTCCGCAGGAGCGGGCACTTGCCCCCATGGAAAAAATAAAATGATACAAAAAAATGTATAAAACAAAAAAAAAAACAAAAAATACAAAAAAACTTTCTCAGTATACATCCACTTTGCCGCAGTGAGAAAGCTTTAAATACTAAGAGAACATTATTAATATCAAAGTACGTTTCTTTTAACTTATCTGGAAGTGACTTGCCCCCTGCGGACGCCCTTGCGTATAAATCTTCTTAAATACTATTATACATATAACTCTTCTTAATAAATTAATGCACATCTATCATGTTGAATGATAATTCATTTCCATATATGCCATTTACTAACCTAACCTACTTAGTTTATAAGACTGACACTAGGAACGCTATGGTCGCTTTACGCGCTAAATATAAACATATTTACAAATACTTCGTTAAAATTGAAATCAAAATTCAATTAATTACATTTTTGCATACCAGATAGCGTACTTGTTGTTGTTTTTTTTTCCAAATCCCATTTTATCATTTTATTCAAGCCTATAAAAATGTTTAGAAAAAGTCAAAGAGTAACCTTCAAGTTAATTTCTTTTTTTTTTTCCTTCACAAACATGAAAAATAATACACCCTAATGTGGAGGTTAAAGACGGTAAGGGAGGGGGTAATTTTCATGTTTGCATGTTTTATATTAAACGAGAGAAAGAGAAAGAAATATTATAGATTAGATTAGAAAAAAAAAAATATATAAAAATTATGTACATAAATTAACGACTTTTTATTATTTAAAGAAATATGGAAGATTTTTTTTTTTTAATAATTGAATGAGAAATTAACGACTGATTGTTATTTGTTACTTTGATGATTTTTTTTTTTTTTTTTTTGATTATCTTAATTACATCTAGTTATGATAGAAATCTTCTAGCCGGAAGTTTGTTTTATTTTTATTCGATATTATTTATAATAATTAATAGGAAATGTCTACCGTAGTAGCTGTCTAGACATAACGAACTGTTTGTTCATAGATGGCGCTGAAATATTATTTCGATTATTTATTTAATAAAATAAACGTAGACGTTTGTGTCTCATCAATAGAGTTTACTTTCATGAATTAAAATAAGAACTGAAAGTTTTGATTCTCAAATAAATACACTATCAAGTGTCATTATATCAAGCCACTCTTGAAATTCGTCAACAATTCACAAATAAAATTTTAGACAATTTATTCTTATTATTCATAGATTCTAGTTTTGCTTTAATATTGTATTTATTTCTTTAATAGAGAACTCACAGCGTCGTTTCGGTCGAATATGTGACCATCTTCATGACTGAACTCTAGCCATGAAGATGGTCACATAGTCGACCGAAACGTCGCTGTGAGTTCTCTATTAAAGAAATATACCTAGCTGCTCGGCTTTTTATTTTTCTACTACGTATTGATTCAGCTATTCACCTCGCTAACATATTGTATTTATATTGTTTTCATATAGCTTTATTATTGTATTGATTTTGTTTTTGTTTTGCTTTTTATTTTATTAATTTTGCTTTTTTTTATTGTATTAATTTTGTATGGTTTATGTTAATTTTTATGTATTTATTTTGTAGACGTTTTGGCCCAATGGGGTGCGACTAACGGGCGAAATAAACAAAAGTGTCATTATGAATGATTTCGACGTTTTAATCCCCAAATAAGTACATTTTCAAGTAACAGTATTAATTTTTTTTTTTTTAATTTTTATTTATACTCTTACGGCTCCAGAGGCCATTTGAATCGTTTATTTCAGAAAGCACCTAAGGGACAAAATTTAAAAAAATGTGTTTTTGGTGCTAATGTACAATTTAAAGGTAAATACATCTTTTAGTGCCGAAATAACCAATGTTCCTCATCAGCAATGCTATTTGGCGGCCTTGAAAATAATCCGTTTATTTCAGAAAGAACCCAAGCGCCGTCGCTTAGGTTCTTTCTGCGGTAAATTTCACTCATGCCCTGTAGACATCACGTGTTTTGTGACTCGCAGCCGTCGCTTAGGTTCTTTCTGCAGTAAATTTCACTCGTGCCCTGTAGACATCAAGTGTTTTGTGACTCGCAGCCGTCGCTTAGGTTCTTTCTGCAGTAAATTTCACTCGTGCCCTTAGACATCACGTGTTTTGTGACTCGGTGGTTTGATTCAAAGGTTACCTAACACTGAGTAGTTTTCGTGAGTTTTCGATGAAAATTAGGTGTTATTTTGTTGTTTATTATTACATTATATAGTTTTTTTTTTGACGGGACAACGTCTTACAAATCATGTGTCTATAGAGGCAAGTTAGAGGGGCATGCACGAAAAAGTTTATCGGCTTGAATAACTCCTCTGTCTTAAGAGGTATAATTATGGAGAATATACGGTTAGAAAGAATGAGTTTTCAGCTAAAGATTTCACCATTTATTTATTTTTTTTCCTATCATTTTATTTTACCGCGCTGCGGTAAATTCTAATTTGAATGTTTAAACCCCCTGTAGATTCCGAACGGCTAATCCGATCAGACTAAATGAGATGTCATTTGGTGCAGAAACAAATCCTCTAATAGAATCAATAAAAAAATTCTGAGTAATTAACTCGAAAATTAGTTTTTTTCTCGAAAAACCTCATTTTTTAGGCAAAAAAATATCGAAAAATAGCCCTATTTATGTAACGCCTAGCTACTTGACCATAAAAGCTATTTTTTTTTATTAAGCCGGGTGCCAAAGGCCATCCCCATAATATACAATATATAACATTTTACAAAAAAATATAAATACAATATAAAACCATGTAAATACAATATAACATTATATAGTTATTAAGCCATGTCGGATAGTTCAGATGATGAACCTATTCCCAAGCATAGGCGTGGTGTTGTGCACGAAGAAAAATACAAACGGAACATTATTCGGAATGCTAGACTCAAAGGACTGCAGTACGACTCTGTATATACGCTGTGTATATACCGGTAGACATACTGTAGCGTGTAGTCTACTTGTATTTTTCGATTTAAGCATAGTAAAAACACTCTTTTGACGTGACAACGTCTTACAAATCATGTTAGAGGGGCATGCACGAAAAAGTTTATCAGCTTGAATAACTCCTCTGTCTTAAGAGGTACAATTATGGGGAATATACGGTTAGAAAGAATGGGTTTTCAGCTAAAGATTTCACCATTTATTTTTTTCCTATCATTTAATTTTACCGCGCTGCGGTAAATTCAAATTTGAAAGTTTAAACCCCTGTAGATTCTGAACGGCTAATCAGATCTGACTAAATGAGATGTCATTTGGTGCAGAAAGATAACCTCTAATAGAATAAATAAAAAAATCCCGAGTGATTAACTCCAAAATTAGTTTTTTCTCGAAAAACCTCATTTTTTAGGCAAAAAAATATCGAAAAATAGCCCTATTTGTGCAACGCATAGCGACTTCACCATAAAAGCTACATTAAATCTAATTATAGTTTTAGAAAGAGTGGTTCAATACCCCGGGGGTGTTTTTTTTCTTTTTTTGGATATGACGTCATTTTACCGCATGAGAGCACTCGGCGGGATTTCGTTTTTCGAAAATTTAAAACCCTCCCTGGTAGGAACACACAATTGGGCCAAGCTTCGGACCAGGCTTGGACCAATCGTGCCGAGCATTGGGCGAGGTTTGGCGCAAGCCTTGTCTAACCATTGGGCTAGGCTTGGTCCAAGCCTTGGAATGATAACAATGTACCCAGCCTTGGGAATCAAAAAAACCAAGGTTGGCCCAAGCCTCGAGAATCAAAAAACCAAGGTTGGCCCAAGCCTTGGAAAACAAAAAAATGGATGGTCGATCCAAGCCTCGAGGAAAAAAAAGTTGTTTCTCGAGAGATTTGAACTCGAGCTTTTTGGTTTTGTTTGTCATTTGTCAATGCCTTTACGCTCTCGTACACAGTTGTTATATTGATATGACTCTCTTTTAAGCTATTTGATTTGCCTTTTATTTTAGCTAAATAAACTTTATCAAACAATCACCAGATTTAAAATATATATTACTGTTTTTTTCAATTAATAGTACTTGATTTAATTTAATTTTTTTTTTTTTTAATTACATGATGGGTCAATTAAGCATTGGGCCAAGCCTGGTCCGAGGCTTGGCCCAATGGTCACTACCCAAGGCTCGGTTTAATAATATATTACCATTGGGCCAAGCCTCGGTCCAGGCTTGGTCCATTCGTCTTCCCAAGGCTCGGTTTAATACTATTGGGCCAAGCCTGGTCCGAGGCTTGATCCAAGGCTTGGCCCAATGGTATTATATTATTAAACCGAGCCTTGGGAAGACGATTGGACCAAGCCTGGACCGAGGCTTGGCCCAATGGTATTATATTATTAAACCGAGCCTTGGGTAGTGACCATTGGGCCAAGCCTCGGACCAGGCTTGGTCCAATCGTCTTCCCAAGGCTCGGTTTAATAATATAATAACATTGGGCCAAGCCTTGGATCAAGCCTCGGACCAGGCTTGGCCCAATAGTATTAAACCGAGCCTTGGGAAGACGAATGGACCAAGCCTCGGACCAGGCTTGGCCCAATGGTCACTACTCAAGGCTCGGCAAATGACAACTGGCCCAAGGTTCGGCCAATTGTCAGCATTGGCAATTCCTACCAGGGCTGTAGATTCCGAACGGCTAATCAGATCTGACTAAATGAGATGTCATTTGGTGCAGAAAGATAACCTCTAATAGAATAAATAAAAGAATCCCGAGTGATTAACTCCAAAATTAGTTTTTTTCTCGAAAAACCTCATTTTTTAGGCAAAAAAATATCGAAAAATAGCCCTATTTGTGCAACGCATAGCGACTTCACCATAAAAGCTACATTAAATCTAAATATAGTTTTAGAAAGAGTGGTTCAATACCCCGGGGTGTTTTTTTCTTTTTTTGGATATGACGTCATTTTACCGCATGAGAGCACTCGGCGGGATTTCGTTTTTCGAAAATTTAAAACCCTGTAGATTCCGAACGGCTAATCAGATCTGACTAAATGAGATGTCATTTGGTGCAGAAAGATAACCTCTAATAGAATAAATAAAAGAATCCCGAGTGATTAACTCCAAAATTAGTTTTTTCTCGAAAAACCTCATTTTTTAGGCAAAAAAATATCGAAAAATAGCCCTATTTGTGCAACGCATAGCGACTTCACCATAAAAGCTACATTAAATCTAATTATAGTTTTAGAAAGAGTGGTTCAATACCCCGGGGTGTTTTTTTCTTTTTTTGGATATGACGTCATTTTACCGCATGAGAGCACTCGGCGGGATTTCGTTTTTCGAAAATTTAAAACCCTGTAGATTCCGAACGGCTAATCAGATCTGACTAAATGAGATGTCATTTGGTGCAGAAAGATAACCTCTAATAGAATAAATAAAAAGAATCCCGAGTGATTAACTCCAAAATTAGTTTTTTTCTCGAAAAACCTCATTTTTTAGGCAAAAAAATATCGAAAAATAGCCCTATTTGTGCAACGCATAGCGACTTGACCATAAAAGCTACATTAAATCTAAATATAGTTTTAGAAAGAGTGGTTCAATACCCCGGGGTGTTTTTTTCTTTTTTTTGATATGACGTCATTTTACCGCATGAGAGCACTCGGCGGGATTTCGTTTTTCGAAAATTTTAAACCCCTGTAGATTCCGAACGGCTAATCAGATCTGACTAAATGAGATGTCATTTGGTGCAGAAAGATAACCTCTAATAGAATAAATAAAAGAATCCCGAGTGATTAACTCCAAAATTAGTTTTTTTCTCGAAAAACCTCATTTTTAAGCATAAGTCGCCCTTAATGGATAAAAAAAGCCACACCTGTCATATATTGTTTCAATGAAAATGTTTGAACATGTTTATTTATGAAAACAAACTACTAGTAAAAAAAAAAAAAAACAATACTTTCTCTCTTTATATTTCAATATAGGTAAGAGTGAAAAATTTTTTTTGAAGTCAAGCAAAAGACGTTGTCACGTTAAAAAGCCACCGGCTGTGTAGAAGACACAGCCAACACCTAATTTTTATACTTAAGTGTGTCTATTACTTACCTTTGATACCCAAACAGGTAAAAATTAATGGTTTGACTTAATTTCAATAATAATTTTTAAAAAATCACTCGTTTATTTCGGAAACCACCTAAGTGCAATTTTTTCAAAAATTAATTACTCAAAAACTTAAAAGGAAAAAAAAATAATTTTTAAATAGATTATCCCAATAGCATGTTTATGATTTGATAAAAAAATATTTGAAGTAGACTAGACCCATACTTAAGCTGCAAAACAGTTTTTTTTAGTTTTCGAAAGTTGAAAAAAACGCACTTAGGTGCTTTCTGAAATAAACGATTCATTTAGAGTTTACAATATTATTAATTTTAGAAATAATAAGTATTCCGCAGGTGTTCAGCAATGTATTATTTTCGACGTTCAAATACAAACAATTTCATGTCTTACAATGAAAATTGAACGTTTTTTTAAATTAAAATACTTTTATGAATTCAAATGAAAATTGGATCACCAAATACATGAATTTAGACGTTTTGATTTCCAAATAAACACACTTTCATAGATCACAATAAAAAATGGAAGTTTCAACCCCTAAAAAAAATACACTTTCAAAGTGCCAGTATTAATTTTGACGTTTCGATTTCAAATAAAAACAATTTCATCATTCAAATTGAAAACTAGATTTCTAAATTAAAACAATTTTATCAATCACAATGAAAAAATGAGCGTTTTGATTTACAAGTTAAAACACTTTTATGAATTAAAAATGAAAATTGGATGTTTTGATTTCCAAATAAATACACTTTCAAGTGTTTTTGGATTAAAAATAAAAACACTTTCATGGATTCAAAATGAAAAATGGATGTTTCAATTCCCAAATAAATACACTTTCAAGTATCATTATAAATTTCGACGTTTCGATTTCCAAATACTTGAATCAGTATGAATTTGGACATTTCGATTAAAAATAAAAACACTTTCAAGTGTCAGTATTAATTTTGACGTTTCGATTTCAATTAAAACATTTTCATGCGCCACAATGCAAAATGGAAGTTTTGATCACCAAATTAAAAACTCAAAAAGTGAATGTTTCGAACTGAATTGAGACCTCTTTCATTGACAAATAAGAATCTCATATTTTATTGATCACTCTGGAATTGAACGTTTTGATTTTAATTAACGAAACCAAAGAACATCTTGTTAATTTCTAAAATTAACACTAATTTAAGTCTTTTTTTTTTAACAAGGTCATCTTACCTCTAGGGTTACTTATAATTATGCCCCGCCCCTCTTCTACTTAAGTATGTAGAATTTCCAAAATGTTA